>CM049808.1:9893677-10130108 GCA_027422405.1 Ptychobarbus kaznakovi | reverse complement strand
GGTGTCTGACATTTGATCCTACCCGTCAGATTTTATACCTCGGTTTACTGCGCATTGCGCACATCAATATTGCATCCTTTTTCTCACGCTGAACAACAATATTTAGTGTATCTGCATTACTGTAATGGTAGGTTTAGAGTTGGGGTAGGTGTAGACGTTAATAAAACACAATCTAATAGGTAGCATTTTTTGTTGTCGAATTGTACGGGAGTAGAAAAATCTGACAGGGTAGGACAAATCGACAGAACACCGGCGCTTCTGTCCTCCGCTCACGGAATTCGTCTGATATGTTGCCTTTGCTATGATAAACGCCGGTTGCTCTGCTGTTTTAATTTTGGTGTGTGTAGTGCTGCTGCTGCTTACACTATTCTTCTTAAATATGCCGGTATTGCCACCGTTCATATACTTTTCATGATAGCCAATATTTCAGCCCTGTGTGCAACGCAGCACACCCATTTTTAACACGTTTTGACTGTCGTACAGTCTGAAATTAATAACAACTGAATCCACAGATGTGTCATGTTCATACAGTCTGACAAGTACAACCCTAAAGGACTTTTAAAAAATCGCCCGGCTTAAGGATCAAAAGGCAAAATAAAACACATCACCACCCCCTCATTGATGACTCAAGATTAGTGAATTTAAGAATCACATGTTTAAGTCACACTGATCGAAAACTCAAATAAATGGTTTACTAGCCAGAAAATCTGTTCTTCCTTTATACAGAACAATAGTTCTACAATTATTTTGGATTATGAATTACTCCTCAATAGCAAAAGTTGGCATATCTACTTTACAGTTTGCTGGCCTTTAATAATAATCTGATAAAACTAAGCACAGGGCCTAAGCCATGTAAAAAAATTACCCTGTCAGATTTAACAATCAAACAGTGTAGATGTCCGTAACTGTCTACATTACGAGTAAAGGAATTCTACACTTTTTGATAGCTACATATTTTACACAGTCTCAAAATTTCTATATTCTAACAGACTCTAATATTAAAAAGAAAGTCAAAGGGGGACCAGGCCTTTGGTGTGGCGGGTCCAAGGCTTTGGAATAGTCTGCCTCATGAACGTCGGGAGATTACTTCTTTATATGTTTTTAAAGCGCACATTAAAAGTTATTTTCTTTATTTAGCTTTTGAGAGTTTGGGCTAGTATTCAATGTTTTACTTGGTTGTGTATTGTTTTTATGTGTTTATGTTTTATGCTGCTTGCAGTGGCACCCCAGTTTTATAAATGGGGTGGCCAGGGGGTGGCCGAGGCTAATTCAGGGGGTCCATAGACCATGACAGAAAATCAGTGTATAACTCTAACCTGTCAAAATAAATCCTACAATTGCTGATTACTTCACATTACCTCACGTTAGCTATACATTCCTACCGTAACTTCTAATGTTAGTATATTAAAACGTATATTTCTTACTTCTATCACCTCATTAACCAGTGGTTGGAGCAAAAGATCTAACATTAACTTGCAGGCTACAGTGAATTTTGTAAATGTTGTTCAGGAAAATTAAAACGTCAACACTTCAAACAGGACTGCCAGCTTTTGAGTTCAGCCTGGAGTGAGAATTATTCAGGAATAATTAACAAGCCTGCGATTAAGGACACTAAACTACCAGTCAAACGTTTTGAACAGATTTTTTATGTTTTTAAAGAATACTATTCTGCTCACCAAGCCTGCATTTATTTGATCCAAAATACAGCAAAAGCAGTAATATTATGAAAAGGCCTATCTTTATTTATATTATTTTTATTTAAAATAAATGTTTTCTATTTTAATATATTTTAAAATGTAATTTAATGTTATTTCAAAACTGAATTTTTAGCATCATTACCCCAGTCGCATGATCCTTCAGAAATATTCTGATATTCCGATTTACTGCTCAAAAAATATTTATTATTATTATTATTGTTGGAAACATCTGAGTAGAATTTTTTCAGGTTTCTTTGATGAATAGACAGTTCAGAAGAACAGTATTTATCTGAAATAGAAATCTTTTGTAACATTATCTTTATCACTTTTGATCAATTTAAAGCATCCCTGCTAAATAAAAGTATAAATGTATATAATTTCTTTCCAAAAAAAAATAACAACTCAACTGTTTTAAATACTTATAATAATAATAATTATGATGAAAATGTTTCTTGAGCAGCAAATCAGCATATTAGAATGTTTTCTGAAGGATCACATGGCACTGAAGACAAATATTTCAAATTACTTGATCACAGCTTTAGTTTTATTAATTGGCTTATTTTAAATAGTACAAATACAAAATATTACTGCCTTAGTTGTATTTTGGATCAAATAAATGCAGGCTTGGTGAGCAGAAAAAATTCTTGAAAAACATAAAAAAATCTTATTGCTTTGGACTGGTCATGTACACTTAAATTTTTGGCAATTTTTCTAAACTAAACTATACAATCCTATTGTTAAAGCAACAATTATTCATATTAGATATTTTTTATAATAAGGTTTTATCTATACATTTGTATTAATCATAATAACAATAGCAATTATGTGTAAATATATCAAAGTAATTTTTACAAAGTTCTCTTGTGTATATTTTTCTCACTAGTTTATGGACACGCAATGGATTTTCTGCAGTTAATGTTTTCTAGCTGCTGTCTTTCCGCGGTTGAAACACTCTTTGAGTGATTACATAAGACAATACATTCAGTTGTATTGTATCATTCAGCATGGATCAAATGTTCATTTAACGTTTACTTCACGCTGATAAGAATGCACTCCTGCTTCGCTTGAACTGAGGCAAAGCGAGAGCGCGCATGATCCGTCACGCCACTAAAGAGCTCCAAACCTGTCATTATTGTTTGAAATTCTTCATAAAACAAAGAGAATTTGAATGCTGAGACTTTGTTTCCTGCTCTGTCATGTCCGTCAGCTCATTGCACGAGCGGCGCGAGAGCGCGTGAGAGGCTGGAAATGGACGCGATGAAGCGCGATGCGGGATACCGGACGCTTTGCATGACTCGCATCATTGAGTTCGCGGCTAAAATAAACGCTTCTTTCAGTACGATTAAACAAAGAAAATGAAATAGTAGCATATTAATTTCACCCTGGACTCCCCTCTGGCTCCACCACTGGCTGCTTGTACCAGTTGTAAGGTGCTATATAAGTAAAGTGAATTAATTAATACATAATATTAGGCTATAGAAAAGGAAAACACTCACTGGATTGTGCAGTCGTTGAAGCCACCAAGCAGAGGATCAAAAGCATCTTTAGTGGTATATTCATTTTCAGATTTCAGTCCGAATTACAGTGCAATACGTGGTAGGAAAAATTTCAGACCAATGCCGAGATCAGAGGGGAACGCTAAATATGAATGCTGACGTAGGTTGACGTCGACGGCAAAGTCACGCCTCCTGGAAATAAGGTTAATACAGGTGACCTGACGAGACTGAAGCTCAGGGGCGCACAAATGGGGTATAATGAATGAATGAATGATGCATTTATATAGCGCTTTATTGTGTATTGTTGTACATCCAAAGTGCTTTACAATCATGTGTGATCATGTGAATATTTTATTTTATTTTAAAATGTTATAGTATTTTAAGTGTTTTATTAGAAACTACAAAACAGAAACATATAGCCTACATTTCTAATAAGACATTCAAATAATAATAATAAAACAAACTAAACTAAATCAGTCACCTTAACATTGTTGCCTGAGAGTGCAAACATATCAGTTAATTTCTGAGTAACTCTATCGCTCAAAAAAATTAAGATAAAAAAATCAATAGGCTAAAAGTATATAAATAAAATTATATGAAAGAAAAATTTCGCGGTATGTTTTTTTAATTCTGCATTCTATTTATAGGCTACTCGAGAGAACTGAGTAGATTGTTGACAGGGATACACACTTTCGCCGAATATCATCGTTTTGAACTGAAAATAAATTAACTTTGTCCTACCCGTCAGATTTTCCTACCAGGGCTTACTGCGCATGCGGACATCAATATTTTGTCTTTTTTTCTCACGCTGAACAACAATATTTCATATTTGATTATGTGATTCATGTAGGCTACAACTGTGAATTTGAAAAGAAAAGTGTTGAGAACGATATCAGAATATAAGAATTGGAACAGTTCCTTATTGTGCTCTTTTTTGTAAATCATTGCCAATAAAAATAAAGAACATACAAATATCAGTACCAGGGGTGAGTACAATTGAAAATACAATTAAAGGATAAAAAATCCACAACGGAACCAATGCCATTAATAAACCAGTGAGAGGAACTAATATGTTGTTGTTGTATACATGTGCATCTCAATAAATTAGAATGTTGTGGAAAAGTTCATTTATTTCAGTAGTTTAATTCAAATTGTGAAACTCGTGTATTAAATAAATTCAATGCACACACTCTAAAAACTGCTGAGTTGAAAACAACCCAATTTGGGTTATTTTGGTAACCCAGCGGGCTGGGTTGATTTTTTATGGTTTAAAATTAGTACATTGCTAGGCTAAAATGAACCCAAATCGAGCTAGATGTTAAACCTACAAATCTTGTTCATTTTAAAATCACTTTTACACACAAAGAATGACTATCAAAAGGTAAATATTTATTAAAAACAAGAGAAAACAGTGAAAAAGTAACATGCATGTTAAGAAGAAATGCAGAAACGTATGGCATTAACAGCTAAAGAGCTACAGACTTTTTTGGTAAATTGTATACAAATATACTTATATACAATAATTAGTTAATAGTCAAGTTCTTTACAAACTATTCTGGAATGAGTACACAAATAAACCACAACATTAACACTGATATTATAACTGTGACGAGTGGGGCGGGGCCGAGAGCCGTGGGAACGGAGCGAGGCCGGTGGAGTGATTGCGAATGAATGACACCTGCGCCACTCACCGGTCTCGAATCCCACGGAGGAGCTACGGAAGGATAAAAGGAGGAGTGACGACAGTGGAAGACGAGAGAGGACCAGGCCTGGAATTTTAGTTTGTGTTTTGTGTGTGCGGCAGTTGTCCGCGAGGGGCTGCCGCTCTTCTAGTGTGTTTGTTTATTTTATTATTAAATGTTTGTTTCAATGTTCGCCGGTTCCCGCCTCCTTCCTTCCCGTTATACCTACATCGCTACACTGGTGCCGAAGCCCGGGAGGAAGGAGGGACACGCTGTCAAAGAGCCCTCGCTGCTGAGGGGAATCGCGGTGCTGAGGAGTTCGGGCAGCAGGAAGAAGCGGAGACCGCCAGTGGCTGCCCGAGGTGGTGGTGCTGGAGCGGAAGAAGAACAGGTGGGACGGAAGACTCGCTGCCGTGCTCCTGGGTCGAGGAGGGTGGCTGCCGTCGGAGAGGGAGCGGAGGAGTCGCCCCATTCGCCTGGAGGAGGCCGAAGCCTGCTGCCATCCGCCATGCTTGGGGAGGAGCAGGGAACGGGGGCTTGCTGCCGGCTGCCCTCGACCGGAGGAGCCACCGCCGTCCGCCAGGAGGCGGATGAGCATCGGGCCGTCCACCAAGAGGTCCAGTACCATTGCATGGCACCGCGAGTGAGCCGCTCAGCGGAGTGAGGACCGAGCGACAGTGTGTCCGGGAACCGGACCGAGATGTTTTTTTTTTCCTCTCTCCCCTCTCTCTTCTCTGTCACTCCTCATCCTTCCGTCTCCTTTTCTCTCGCCTCGTCTGTCCGTACCCCCAGATCGCCGCGGCCGCCCTAACGGGCTCCCCCCGGGAGAGAGGGGGGGGAGTAGAGCGCAGTCTCAGGAGTACCCCCCGGCCTGCGAGGGGCGATGGGGGTATGTGACGAGTGGGGCGGGGCCGAGAGCCGTGGGAACGGAGCGAGGCCGGTGGAGTGATTGCGAATGAATGACACCTGCGCCACTCACCGGTCTCGAATCCCACGGAGGAGCTACGGAAGGATAAAAGGAGGAGTGACGACAGTGGAAGACGAGAGAGGACCAGGCCTGGAATTTTAGTTTGTGTTTTGTGTGTGCGGCAGTCGTCCGCGAGGGGCTGCCGCTCTTCTAGTGTGTTTGTTTATTTTATTATTAAATGTTTGTTTCAATGTTCGCCGGTTCCCGCCTCCTTCCTTCCCCATATACCTACATCGCTACAATAACATTTAACAACTAAACAACACAGAACAAGTATTTAACATTTGGTATTTACAAATTATACACTTACAGTTTGTTTCAAAGTCCATGAATACAGATCATGCATCACTGCCAATTTTCATAATCTCTTTAGCATAATTGATGTAGTCATGAAGAAGCCCCATCAGCACAGCGTGTGACATCTTTTACAGGATCCAGGGCAGAGTCCTCCTTTAAAACTATTTGTTTATCTGTTTTATCACGGATTAACATCCTGTGGTAACTAGGAATTACACAAGCTTCAGTCTGGATCCAACACTTGAATGATCTGAGATGACCGAACACCTGAGAAGAGATGATGACAACCCCTCGGAGGACCTCAGAGGAAGCCAACCATCAGCGATTATACTGAATTAACCAAATTTTGCCATAAATGGGGGATCAGCACCTAGAGACAACCTCTACAGCCCTGAACGTCTGCGGAGTCTAAGACACATAGATGAGCCCCAGAGACAGGTGCCCATTGAGGACCCTGTCATCTAGACAGCCATCGGGAAAAGACGCCTGGAACCAGTGGACCACTTACAATCTGACTTTGCTGCAGTTGGAACAAACTACTGGTCTGTCTGGCCAGAGGGGAACTGGCCCCCCGACTGAGCCTGGTTTCTCCCAAGGTTTTTTTCTCCATTCTGTCACCAATGGAGTTTTGGTTCCTTGCCGCTGTCACCTCTGGCTTGCTTAGTTGGGGACACTTCATTTCCAGCAATATCATCGACTTCATTGCACAGATACTATTTAAACTGAACTGAGCTGGATGATGCCATCACAAAATTCAATAATGAAATGCCTTCAGCTGAAAATTGAGTGTTTAATCTTGTCATTTTACATTATTGACACACTATTTTCCTATTTTGATATTGTGCAGTGGCTTTGTTACAATTTGTATTGTTAAAAGCGCTATATAAATAAAGGTGACTTGACTTGACTTAAAACCACTTGTAAGCCTGGTGCCAGTATGTCTGCCCCCCCCCCCCTCGAGAGGACAAAAGGCCCTCCTGAGAATCAACAAAAACTATCTCTTGCATATGTAACAGCAGCATCCGAGACGCAACACACAGTGTAGTTCACACCCTGTACTTACGGTCTCATCATCTTCCCTTGCTCCCCCTTTTCTTCCCCCTCTCCTCCTCACCTAGAACTCACTGAAAACCCATGCAATGTAATGTATGTAAAAAAAAGTAACTATACATGTTTGATATCATTTGAAATGTCTCAGTGCGCCTGGTAAAATGGTCTCATTCTCCCAATCATAATGAAAAGCTAAAAGAAGTTCTAAAGTATGAGAAGTGTAGTGTACAACTTAAAGGTGTGCCTCCCCCTGATCTTCTATTCAAACCACTCCTGTATGTAATAAGTATTCTCTGCCACAGGATACCAAGAAGCCATTTGGTTGCAAATTCTAAAGTCTAATTATAATAACAAGATACCACCATTTGGTGGGCTTATTGAATTATCTGGGTTTATAAGGAAACGTGACACAAAGTTCTAGGCGTCTGTAGGTTGACTGCCCACACAATCGCTGTGTGTAATTTTCATTGCCAGGTAGTAATTTCTACAAATCTTCAATTCCTGAATTATTGTTAACTGATGATTCTATTCTTGTAACATTGGAGTTTTGAATTATTGCTTCGATTACCTGGTCAATAAATTGTAACGTTTGATTCTATTCTGACTGCCTCTAAGATTGCTTTCTCCCTAATAGAGTAGCGGACTCGTATATTTCCGCAAGCCTGCGTCAGTTTTAGCGACGGCTAATATCCGGCATCATTTCAAGTCTACTTGGATGCAGAGGCGGGTAAATAATTCGTTTAGGGAGGGATGGGAATGCCGTCTGGTCAGACTAAACTCGGGTACGCCTATACCTCTGACTTTTGATTTAATGTTACTTTAAACAAGTACTTGACCAATCCAAAGCTATTACAAGTGTGGTACATTGATCTGCTAACATATCTAATAGTGGCCAAGAAACCTTTACTGAAGTAAACGATTGAACTAAAGTTCTGAGGGGGCTCCAAGGGGGTTATTCGATGTCTCTGATTGTGTACGTGTGAATTAACGGCAAATCTTAGATACATAACCATAATTTACCTCTGATTGATGACGGGCCTGACGAGATTGTGTCCGTGGACCTGTGAAAAACAGGGCTCTAAGCGATATAGTTCCTACATCTGAGCGGATAAAGTATTAAAAAGAGCTGAAAAGAATAATCAATCATTCGTTCATATTTTAATGATGCACAGATATCATTAAAACCTTTTCATTTATGGAGTCAGATGAAATAACGAGATAAAATATATAAGAAAAAGTGTTCCATTTAATCTTGTTGTGTCGTGAAAAAGGAAAGACAGTAATACGCAAAAGGCCTTCACCCGCTGAACGACTGCCGTCATTGGGTCGATCGAGCCGGGCCTTACACACTGTTGCATCAGTTTGGGGGAAATTCTCCTCTTTGAACAGCATTCATCCCAGTCACCGCCTGTTCTTCATCAGTGGCCTAAAAAGAGAAAACATTTAATGAAACTATCAATTTTCAGATAGAGGTGCATCCACATCAGTAAGGCCAGGTAAATAGTCTGTTTGTTTAATGTCTGTCTACCACAGCGCTCTAGAATGCTATAATGGCAGCACTAGTGTGAGGGCATGTAATATTGTTTAAATAAATATATTGCTTTCAGAAAGTTTCTTCTTTACTGAAATATTAAAACAGACATGACATTCACATACCTCACAAATGTCCATGTACGTGGAGGGCTGCTCTTTAATTGGTTAGTTCACCAAAAAATTTAAATGGTCATAATCTACTCTCCCCATGTTTTTCCAGACCCATACAAACTCTGCACATTTTTGGAACAAAAATAAATATATTTAATATTCTCTTAATTTTTGTCGGCAAGTCTAGGAGACCAATATTTTCTTCTGAACAGACATGTTCGCTAACATGTAATTTAAGATTTATTCATATAGATATTGGAATGTATTACTTCTACAATAACTCTGTATTTATGAAGCTTGAAAATACAGATTATCTAGACTCTAAATGGATTAACAAAAAATTATGAGAGAAAATTTAAAATATATTAGTTTGTGTTCTAAAGACAAACAAAAGTCTTATAGGTTTGTAATGACATGAGGGCAAGTAAATAATTTTTTGTGTGAACTATTCCTTTAAGAAAGGAAGACCAAGAATGGTGACTCCAAATCAGACAACTCCAAAGTTGGTTTGAGTACTGCAATGAAAAACACAGACATCAATGGTTTACATAAAATATGAACACGTAATCATACTGTTGTTGCATTAAATGTGAAGTAAACAAGCAGGAGACAACGGAAACATTTATTTTCTAACAATAACTTACATCAATCTCAAAAGAAATAAGCTCTTTTATGTCTCTGGCAATCAAAATCTACAAAAAAACATAATTTTAGTCTTAGTAAAAAAAAGTATGTTAATTTACTGTATATGTACTCAATACTTGGTAGGGGCTCCTTTTGCTTTAATTACTGCCTCAATTCGGCGTGGCATAGAGGTGATCAATTTGTGGCACTGGTGAGGTGGTATGGAAGCCCAGGTTTCTTTGACAATGGCCTTCAGCTCATCATTTTTTGGTCTCTTGTTTCTCATTTTCCTCTTGACAAAATCCCATAGATTCTCTACGGGGTTCAGGTCTGGTGAGTTTGCTGGCCAGTCAAGCACACCAACACCATGGTCATTTAACCATCTTTTGGTGCTTTTGGCAGTGTGGGCAGGTGCCAAATCCTGCTGGAAAATGAAATCAGCATCTTTAAAAAGCTGGTCAGCAGAAGGAAGCATGAAGTGCTCCAAAATGTATTGGTAAACGGGTGCAGTGACATTGTTTTTAAAAAAACACAATGGACAAACACCAGCAGATGACATTACACCCCAAATCATCACAGACTTTGGACTTCTGGACTTCAAGCAACTTGGGCTATGAGCTTCTCCACCCTTCCTCCAAACTCTAGGACCTTGGTTTCCAAATGAAATACAGAACTTGCTCTCATCTGAAAAGAGGACTTTGGACCACTGGGCAACAGTCCAGTTCTTCTTCTCCTTAGCCCAGGTAAGACGCCTCTGACGACAACTGTAGCCAAATTCCTTGACATGTCTGTGTGTGGTGGCTCTTGATGCCTTGACCCCAGCCTCAGTCCATTCCTTGTGAAGTTCACCCAAATTCTTGAATCTATTTTGCTTGACAATCCTCATAAGGCTGCAGTTCTCTTGGTTGGTTCTGCATCTTTTTCTTCCACACTTTTTCCTTCCACTCAATGTTCTGTTAACATGCTTGTATACAGCACTCTGTGAACAGGCAGCTTCTTTGGCAATGAATGTTTGTGGCTTACCCTCCTTGTGAAGGGTGTCGATGATTGTCTTCTGGACAACTGTCAGATCAGCAGTCTTCCTCATGATTGTGTAGCCTAGTGAGCCAAACTGAGAGACCATTTTGAAGGCTCAGGAAACCTTTGCAGGTGTTTTGAGTTGATTAGCTGATTGGCATTTCACCATATTCTAATTTGTTGAGATAGTGAATTGGTGGGTTTTTGTTAAATGTGAGCAGAAATCATCACAATTAAAATAACTAAAGACAAACTATTTCAGTCTGTGTGCATTGAATTTATTTAATACACGAGTTTCACAATTTGAATTGAACTACTGAAATAAATGCACTTTTCCACGACATTCTAATTTATTGAGATGCACCTGTATGTGCAACATAACAACGAAAATAAAAATACTTTTTGAAATCTTTTTTTAAACAGACTTTTCACTCTTTTCAAGTGTTAGTTATGCAGTTATCTTTCACTAGTTGCATTCACTCGTTTCCCAAAGTCATCTTGAATGTTGAATTTTCAATACATCTGAAGTATTTGAGAGAACATCAAATAAGCTGACTTCATAAATTGATGTTGATTTTCCTAAAATGTAATTTTTTTAACTCACCATTACAGTGAGAATTTCCCTTTGGTTGGGAACTTGGAACTTTGTTTATGTTTTTATAATTGTCTTCCTATTAATGCAGCAATGCAGCAGGAAATCAGAGTTATTTGATTTCAACAGAAGAAAAGTAATAAATAGGATGCTTTTAGAAGGCGACCTATCTTCTAATAAAATCATTAGTGATTTTGTTTGTGTGTTTATTAATTATCTTTTATAATTTATTTGTTTTTCATAAACAATTTGAGAAGCTTTTAATTGGGTTGATATCAAATACAATTGTCAAATAAAAACAACAACAGTAAAACAAAGCAATTTCATAATTTATTCATGCCGCAATGCACTCTAGGAGTCAGTGAGTAGCTATACTAAGACATGAGTAAACTCTAAAGTAAAGGATCAAGTACTTCATACTGTAAGTAAACTATACTAACTAAGCGTTTGTCAGTACAACACTATTCCTATTTCACTTTACTTACTTTAAGGAAATCGGTTTGCATGCTTTTTTTAAGTAAGCACAACTAATTATAAATTATAAATAACTAAACAGACGGCAGCTTGTAAGTGTTCATAATACTTGTTCATAGATCTGTTGTTGAAATTATTTACTTGCTGCTAGGAAGGAATACTTCGTTTCCTACCTATTTTAGTCGGCATTTTCGTTGCAGTTTATATTTTTGATTGCACTTACTGCTAATTATAATCATTTGCACCTCCATTGCTCCTTGGGCAAGGTGTTAGTTTCGTCTCCAGCTATTAGCACTCTGTTAGTCTATTGGCTGGGCAAATCAGAAGCCGTTCACAGCGACTGTTAAAGTATTTAAACAGCTTGGTTGCTGCTTTAAGTTGGGAGAAGCCGATTAGTCACCAGAAGAAACAGACGGCAGCTTGTAAGTGTTCGTAATACTTGTTCATAGATCTGTTGTTGAAATTATTTACTTGCTGCTAGGAAGGAATACTTCGTTTCCTACCTATTTTTAGTCTGCATTTTCGTTGCAGTTTATATTTTTGACCGCACTTACTGCTAATTATAATCATTTGCGCCTCCATTGCTCCTTGGGCAAGGTGTTAGTTTCGTCTCCAGCTATTAGCACTCTGTTAGTCTATTGGCTGGGCAAATCAGAAGCCGTTCACAGCTGTTTTCACTCTAGCCTCTTAGACAGTGTATTTATTTGATGTCCTAGCCGCGTCAGCGGAAGCGTTCAGCCTGCTCATGTGAAGACAGACGAGGGTAAAGACCAACAACTTTTTCCTGCGCGACTTTACCCGAGCAACGACACCGAGCAACACACTTAAGTATCATTTCTGTCTTCCCTCACACACTCTCCTTTGCTATCCTCTATCATGTGTTTCAAAACCATTCCGGTTGTCTCTCGACCACGCTCTAACATCACACACAGACGGCAATGTAATCCTGCTAACCTACCCCGCTTTTTCTTTACAATCCATACTCAGCATCTTGGGCTTAACTGAGACCTGGATTCGTCCAGAAGACTCAGCAACCCCAGCTGCTCTTTCTAACAATTTCTCTTTCTCTCACACCCCACGTCAGGTGGGGGCACTGGTCTGCTCATTTCAAATAATTGGAAATACTCAACCTACTCTCCCCTATGCAATTACAACTCATTTAAATCTCATGCGATTACTGTAATAGCTCCTATAAAACTCCATATTGTGGTAATTTACCATCCCCCTGGCCAAATTATAGCCCCCTTTCTAGAGGAGCTGGATGGGTTGCTGTCCTCTTTCATGGAGGATGGCACTCCAATCTTAGTTTTTGGCGATTTCAACATTCATTTAGAAAAGCCTTATGCTACAGACTTTCATTCACTTTTAGCTTCATTTGATCTCAAACGCCTTACCACTACTAGTACTCACAAATCAGGCAACCAACTTGATTTAATTTACACACGCGATTGTACTGCAGATAACATTCTGGTACAACCACTACATATCTCTGACCATTCCTTCATTAAATTTACATTACACTTTGCCACCCGGGTGCCACCAACCCCTTACCAGTTACCTTTAGGCGAAACCTACGCTCCCTTTTTCCCTCCCATCTTTCCTCTGTAATATCCTCCTCTCTTCCCTCACCTACCTATTTCTCATCTCTGGATGTGAATGCAGCTACTGACACTTTATGCTCTACCTTAACCTCTTGTCTAGACAACATTTGTCCTCTCTCCTCCAGGCCAGCACGAACTGCCCCTTCTAACCCCTGGTTATCTGATGTTCTTCGTGAACATCGGACCAGACTCCGAGGGGCAGAGAGAAAATAGCAAAAATCAAACGATCCGTCGGACCTGAGTATGTATCAATCGTTGCTTTCATCTTTCTCCACAGAAGTCCACACTGCCAAATCGTCACATTTCCATAACAAGATCAACAGTGCTCCAGATATGCGTAATCTCTTCAGAACATTTAATTATCTCCTTTGTCCCCCTCCACCACCTCCCACCACTTCTATAACAGCTGATGACTTTGCAACTTTTTTTACAGACAAAACTAAAACAATCAGTAGTCAGTTTTCACCTTCACTCACACAGGACCTCCAACCAACTAGATCCACTGCTCAAACTCCCATCTTCTCCTTCTGTCCCCTCACTGAGGCGGAAGTATCCAAGCTTCTCCTCTCCAGCCATCCTACAACATGTCCTCTAGACCCAATCCCCTCGCACCTTCTCCAAGCAATCTCTCCCACACTCTTACCAGCACTCACACACATCATCAACACATCTCTCCTCACAGGCATCTTCCCCACTGCATTCAAGCAGGCTCGGGTTACCCCACTGCTCAAAAAACCTACATTAAACACTTCTCTTATAGAAAACTACAGACCTGTCTCTCTCCTTCCATTCATAGCCAAAACACTCGAACGAGTTGTCTTCAACCAGGTCTCATTGTTTATTTCACAGAACAACAAACTGGATGCTAAACAGTCAGGTTTCAGAAGTGGCCATTCAACTGAGACTGCGCTACTCTCAGTCACTGAAGCCCTGCGAATTGCAAAAGCCGATTCCAAATCATCAGTCCTCATTCTGCTGGATCTGTCTGCTGCTTTTGACACTGTCAATCATCAGATCCTCCTGTCATCACTCTCATCACTGGACATCACTGGGATTCCACTTCGCTGGTTTGAATCCTATCTCACTGGTCGGTCTTTCAAGGTGGCCTGGGGAGGGGAGGTATCCAAAGCACATCAATTGGTCACCGGGGTTCCCCAGGGTTCGGTTCTTGGACCCCTCCTCTTCTCCACATACACTACATCACTGGGTCCCATCATACAGGCACATGGTTTCTCCTACCATTTCTACGCTGATGACACACAGCTCTATCTCTCATTTCGACCAGATGATCCAACGGTAGCTGCACGGATCTCAGGCTGCTTGGCAGACATCTCGGCATGGATGAAAGAACATCACCTACAGCTCAACCTGGCAAAGACTGAGCTTCTTGTCCTCCCTGCCACTCCAACTCTACAGCATGATTTCACGATTCAGTTAGGTTCATCAACAATTACCCCATCAGCTTCGGTCAGAAATCTTGGTGTAATCTTTGATGATCAGCTGACCTTCAAAGAGCACATTGCAAAGACTGCTCGATCTTGCAGGTTTGCACTTCACAACATCAGAAAGATCAGGCCCTTTCTGACAGAGCATGCTGCACAACTTCTTGTCCAGGCCCTGGTCATTTCTAGGCTGGACTACTGCAATGCTCTTCTGGCTGGACTTCCATCAAACACAATCAAACCTCTACAAATGATTCAGAATGCAGCGGCACGACTGGTCTTCAACGAGCCCAAAAGAGCACATGTTACACCTCTCTTTGTCTCCTTGCACTGGCTACCAGTTGCAGCTCGTATCAAGTTCAAGACACTGATGATTGCATATAGAACAACCACAGGCTCAGCACCCACCAACTTCCACTCACTATTACGAATCTACATCCCTTCCAGGAGTCTGAGATCTGCTAGTGAGCGACGCCTCGTGGTACCATCACAGAGAGGCTCAAAATCACTCTCCAGAACATTCTCGTTCACTATTCCTGGCTGGTGGAATGATCTTCCCACCCCCATCCGGAATGCTGGATCTCTGTCAATCTTCAAGCAACAACTGAAAACTCATTTCTTTCAACACTACTTGACTTCATCATAAAAAAATTAAATAAAAAAAAATTCTTTCCCTTTTTCTATATCTTCATCTTTCTCTCATTCCCTTGCTAGCTTGTATTTATTTGAACAATGCCTAAGATTTGGTGTTAGGGGCACTTCCTCTGTTTGTTTGCCTCTTCAAGATTAATCGCTTTATGTATTCCCCAATTGTAAGTCGCTTTGGATAAAAGTGTCTGCAAAATGACTAAATGTAAATGTAATTAGATTTTACAGTGAAGTTAGGATTTAAGTTCCTTACAGAAAACAGAAAGTAGGGCTAGCACCTTGAAACAAAATAATAGCAAGAAAAATAAATGTTTATCCAAAAATATTGGTCCTTGTCTTCTTTAGCAAAGCTGTAATTACCATATAACAAAATTCTGTATACTGTATAACAAAGATAAATTCTGTGAAGAAAAAGTATTAACAAAAATCCTTCCAAAATAAAATAGTATTACACATTTCCAAAAAAAGATGAGACATAGATTTTTTATCAGCCAGGTCATTCTTCATTTGTGGTGGCAAGTGGTGTCCGAACTGTATTTTACAACAGTTTAAATAAATTTTACATACCAATAAATCATAAAATGTTTGCATGTTTGTATTCTGTAGGGTAAACACAAATTGTGCGCTGTTAATAGTTACATTTTATGTTTTAAAACACATATTTAATTGAGTTTTAGAGATTGCATTTGTAACAAAATATGGATGTTCCCACCATACCTTAGAGAGGTATCACAGAATGTAATTGCAACAATATAATATTTTTAACACAAATAAAGTGGTTATATTTTGAATATAGATTTGATTTAACATACAATTGTATTAAATTGTTAAAAAAATACATATTTTGTTATATTTAAGAAAAAAGTTGTGTTCCCCAAATTCATGTCTGTAGTTTTACAACAATGGATGTCACCCCTTTAAGAAAATGGAGAATTCGATTTGGACTACTTCCTGTGTGTAAATGTCATTGCAGGTGTTGGTTGATCTGAGGGGTGCATGGGGAGTACATTCTTTCTTATTTATTTTCTTAAAGTTAGCTACATTTCTGACAATTTCATGTGTAACACTTTATTAGTGTCTGTGGTGTTATGTTGATAACATGGAGATCTGAATCAACATTTTGATAAATACATACTTATTAATATTTCCAAAATGTCCCCTGATCTTGAAATCATCATGATGGCAGCCACCATTTGAAAATAAAAGTCTGGATTTAGCCTGATTTGTCTGTGGTGTGGTGTTATACTATCTTTCCTTGTAACACCACAGAGCCTATAGTAACTTGCAATATAAAGTCTGTGGTGTTATATTACGTCTGTGGCGTTACTTCAAAATGACAAAGACATAAGTGGCTGTGTCACCAGAGTTTGATTTAAATGATTTAAAAATCAAAATGTTCTTAAGCTTTTATTTTAATGGCTATAGCATATTCAACTAATTTTCAATGGGTTTTTAAATGGGATTTTGGTTAAATCCGTTAAATAAGGTCTGTGGTTCACACAGGCTCAACATACTTTCATGTTTTATTCTACAACATAAAACACACCTGTTAAACCCCACTCCCCACTCGTGATTTTTTTTAATTGTTACGTTTCTTAAAAAATAACTTTTACCAGCTTTACGTGGTTAAAGTGAAACTTTAATGATGCATAGTGCTTAAAGTCACATTAAAATTAAATGTTTGCTGCCACATGGAGCTGTTAGAAATCATAGATTGGGGATGCAAGATGGCGCCGTAGAGTGAACTCACGTTCTTGCGAGCTGTGTGATTAGTCTCGGTTAGCCATGAAAATTTCCTTTTCATTTAGACAGAAAAGTAGCTCATTGGCAAGATTTAATTTGATAGATCGAGTCTAAACAATTATTTTAACAAATCGTCGGGCATTTCACTGCGGAGTGCGAAAAAAGCAGCGCTGAGAAACACGCATAGTTCGGCAGCCATGGCCGTGGATAGCATACCAGCTCCAGCCCCGTTAACCCCTGAGAAAGAGGCCGAAAAGGTGACTGCTTGTGGCCCTACTGACAGTCTTGTCGCCAATCCTAACCTTATACAAGCTATGAAGAGCATGGCAGACGACATAGTCGCAGTGATCGATGCAAAGATGTAATGGTCTGCACATTTAAGATATATTTCTGATTGGGTTGTTCTCGATTATTCTTCTACTTGGTTGGACCTTGAGCAGTCGTTGTCAAAAATTCCCCTTATGGATCTGTTGTTTCTCAAAAAAGTTAAATTCTCATTGGAGAACTGTGATAACCCTGTAACTGTAAATACACTTAATGCATGGAGGGCTGTTTGTCGTTTTGAGGGAAGAACTAAAGTAACCTCTGCTCTTACACCAATTGTGAATAACCCGGACTTCCATACAGGCAGATTTGATGGGAGGTTTAAATTTTGGGAGAATCAGGGTATTAATCAGCTTAAGGATGTGTTTGATGAAGAAGGCCTTATGTCCTTTGAGGATTTTAGACAGAAATACCAATTATTAAAACAGGACTTTTTTCATTTTTTACAGATTAGAAACTATATTTTGAAGGATACCTTATTATGTACTAATATAAGTCCGTCTCCTACTGAAAGATTATTTTTCAAACACCTGGAAAGAAGTCAGTGAGTTTGTTAAATAAGGTTCTTACTGTTACATTTGAGGGATAAGTAGTTTTGAATACTAGACTCGCTTGGGAGAGGGACCTTTCTATTTCTATAAGTGAGGAAGAATGGGATGATATTTGGAAATATGCCAAATCTATTTCGCTATGTAACCGTGCCAAAGCGATACAATTTAAAATTGTATATAGGTTGCATATTTCACCAAACCGTAGAAATGCATTTAACAATAATCTTTCACCTCTATGCCTTAAGCGCAAAGCACAAATTGGCACTCTCACTCACTGTCTTTGGTCATGTAATAAGTAAAAAATATATTGGGTCAAGATTGTATCTGAAATGTGTAATCCAGGGCCGGCTCTAGGCATGGGCAGGGGTGGGCTAAGCCCACCCAAACGTCTGTCTTGCCCACCCAATCAGAATGTAGGTAAAGACAGCATGACTAATTTTTACGATTTGTGTATTGATTAAAAGCAATCTGAGGCGGGCTCTGTGTTGAGAAGTTCGAGTAAGGGCTGTAGAATGCCCCGACCAATCACAAAATAACACCAGTAAAATTGCAGTATTTTGATTGGCTGAAAGCAACGGCGCGGTTTACACTCACGAAGCGGGCGGCTTCAGTGACAGTCACGGAGAAGCAGACGCTGACAGTCTCGCAAGCGATAAAGAGCGTTAAAAAGTCATAGTATTTGCGTGTAAATGCAATGCATATTTTTGGTGCCTATAAAGAAGCCTAGTGGCTCCAGCAGCAGTGACCATGGTGTGGCTGCTGTTGCTTCACAAACTCCAACTTCCCCAACTCCCGCTTCAGAAACACGTCCAACTCCTTCCACCTCAGTCCCCCAAAATCTGTATAATATAAATGTTATAAAAAATATCTATCTATCTATCTATCTATCTATCTATCTATCTATCTATCTATCTATCTATCTATCTATCTATCTATCTATCTATCTATCTATCTATCTATCTATCTATCTATCTATCTATCTATCTATCCAGAGTAGATACCAAAGTGTAAAAATACTGTATGATATAAATATTATAAAAAAATATCTATCTATCTACTACCACCACAACCCCAATCCCCCCCCCCCAACAACAATTGCCCACCCAGGATATCTGTCCGCCCACCTATTTATAGCTGGCAAGAACCGGGCCTGGTGTAATCTCTTTGATAAGGAGTTGGTTGTGGATCCTTTATCCTTGGTCTGCCAGAAAAAGCTTTGATTTTATCAAATGAAAAGAGACTTTACAATCGTCACACATTTGCACCTAGGAAATATATATTAATGAGATGGATAAGTGATAAGACTCCGACTATTTCTGCACGGCACAATATTTTAATGGAACCAATCCAGCTGGAATATTTAACATGTGTAGTTAATGGTCAGCCTGGTCAGTTTTATAATGTCTGGAAACCTTATATCAGTAATTTAGGGATTGATTTTTCAACTATTCTGTGAAAGAGTCCTAGTCATGTACCCCAAGTGAGTGCATAAGATTTAGAATTTTCCTTTTTAGTGGCTTAGGTTAAATCTATTTCGTTATTTAGCCGACACCTTTTGTTTGTGTGTGTGTGTGTGTGTGTGTGTGGTGTGTGTGTGTGTGTGTGTGTGTTGTGTGTGTGTGCGTGTGTGTGCGTGCGTGCGTGGTTGCGTGCGTGCGTGCGTGCGTGTCGTGTTTATAATTGTTAAAGTTGGAAAATGTTCAATAAATATATTTGAAAAAAAAGAACAAATTATTATAGATTAAGGATTTTGTAGAAGCAAGGATAAAATAAAATTTGGTGTAGACACCCTAACAAAATTATAGCTGAAATGGGATACTTTATTCACTAAAATAAGTTTAATCTTACCATATCCAAAAACTCACTCACTCTGCTCTTATTTAATAGATTAGATGCACTAGAATTCTATTGAATAGAGACAGGTTTTTAATTAAAACATTCATATTAATCAAGGATTTATTGACTTTTAATATACCTAATTCCGTGATGTACAGAAATACATGCTTTCAAATGTCCTTTAGTTATGATTATTTCATTTATTCACTATACTATTTATTACTAATGTCTCATTTCAGTTTTAGTTTGGCTCAAGTTTTGTATTTATTCCAGTTTATATGAAAAGGTTCATGTAGTGTGGATTAAAATTCATATATAGAGTTAATACTTTTCACTGAACATGTTAAAAAGAAGTTTGAAAAAGTTGTTGGGAGCATGATGGTGGTGACGTTGAAGGGAAGCGACTGTGGTGCTGTAGTTCGTTTATAGCCTAAGTTTAGCTTTAAGTTCTGCCGCTTTTATTTAGCTTCAAAATTAAGAAAATCTGTCATATCCAGCATATGCATATGTCATATGCATGGCTTTCAGCGCTTAAGTTAAAATACTGAGTGTGAAATAATAAAATAACTTGTTAAAATGTGTGCTCTTATCATTGTGCTCTTATCTATCTTTGGAGTTGTCTCAAGATCCCGCTGCTGATGGCAGCCCCCGTGGCATGCTCTGCAGTTGTTTTTATGTTTCTGTTAGTTTGTCCTGTCTTTAGTCATATACCTGCACTCAGTTTCACCTGAGACAAATTGCTGTACATTCGGCAGTAAACACCACCTGATATTTCACTGGTTTTCGACTATTCTAATGTTTTGCTGGACATTTTATTTGGCGAAGCAGCGGTGCTGATCAAACGCTTCAGGACGTGCAGATGGGGGAAGCGAGCCGGCGCGCTCGTGAAGCTCAGACAGCGCAGATTTCGAACAGTGCTGCCTAGCATTCATCTGGCGAATCTCCGCTCTCTACCAAACAAAACAGAGGAAATCCTGCTCTCCCGGACAAATATGGATTTTTCAAACTCTGTCAAAGAGAAGACACGGGTTTACCGTGAGGGAAACCTTACCATGGAAGAATACACATATGGGATTACCCGAAGGGGAATCAGGCCATACGGACACCTAGCCCAGTACAGGGGCTGACCGGAGAACCGGGCGAGCTAACACCAGTACTGCGCCTGGCGTCAGACTGCTCCGCCCAGTCTGTCTGCTGGGGGTGCTTGGAGGATTCCACCAGGGTTCACCGTCTAGGGAACTGAACTGGAGGAGAAAAAAGCCGCTCGTATCCCCGGGTGAGGGGGAATGGTGCAGCAAGCGTGACACCGGCCAGTTCTTCCCGCCCACTTACCTGTTACCCAACACACGGGAAGAAACTGGCTCAACGCGGAGACTGTAGAATCTTGCGAAGGTCTTCGGTGTCGCCCAGCCCGCAGCTCTGCAGATGTCTACCAAAGAGGCGCCGTGCGCCAACGCATGGGAGGAGGCAACATTCCGAGTGGAGTGAGCCCTCACCCCCAGGGGGCACGGCTCGCCTTGAGATTGGTACGCCAAGGCGACGGCCTCCACTACCCAGTGGGCCAGCCTCTGTTTGGAGACAGCCTTCCCTTTCTGCTGACCTCCGTGGCAGACAAAGAGCTGCTCAGAGCTTCTGAAACTCTGGGTGCGGTCCACGTATATGCGCAATGCTCTTACGGGACACAGCAACGCTAAGGCTGGATCTGCCTCCTCCGAGGGCAGTGCTTGCAGGTTCACCACCTGATCGCGGAAGGGCGTGGTGGGAACCTTGGGCACGTATCCAGGCCGGGGTCTCAAGACAACGTGAGAGTAGGCCGGCCCAAACACAAGGCACTCTTTGCTTACCGAAAACGCCTGGAGGTCCCCGACCCGTTTGATAGAAGTGAGCGCGGTCAGGAGCGCTGTCATAATAGACAGGAACTTCAGCTCGACTGAGTCCAGTGGCTCAAAGGGGCCCCTCTGAAGTCCAGCCAGGACGATAGAGAGGTCCCAAGAGGGCACAAGGGGTGACCTGGAGGGATTCATTCTCCTGGCCCCCTTCAGGAACCTCACGATGAGATCATGCTTTCCCAGGGACCGGCCGTCAACTGCATTGCGGTGAGCCGCGATAGCGGCTACATACACTTTCAAGGTGGAGGGTGACAGCCTACGCTTCAACCTTTCTTGCAGGAAAGAAAGCACTACTCCAATCGTGCATCTTCGGGGGTCTTCTCGGCGAGAAGAACACTAGTTCGCGAACAGACTCCATTTCAGTGCGTAGGTTTGCCTTGTTGAAGGAGCTCTAGCCTGAATGATGGTTTCTACCACTGCTGGTGGTAGACCGCTCAAGTCTGCCACGTCCCGTCCAGGCGCCACACATGGAGATTCCATAGATCTGGACGCGGGTGCCATATGGTGCCGGGCCCCTGAGAGAGGAGGTCCTTCCTCAGAGGAATGCACCAGGGAGGTGCTGTCGCGAGGGAAATGAGTTTAGGGAAACCAGGTCCGGGTGGGCCAATGGGCCGCAACCAGCAGGACCTGCTCCTCGTCCTCCCTGAGCTTGCACAGTGTCTGTGAGAATAGGCTCACTGGGGGAAACGCATACTTGCGTAAGGTCCGAGGCCAGCTGTGTGCCAGTGCATCTGTGCCGAGGGGGCCCTCGGTCAGGGAAAGTACAGCTGGTAGTGGGAGGACTCGGGGGAAGCAAACAGGTCCACCTGAGCTTCCCCGAATCGATCAGCCGGATCTTCTCGGGATGGAGTCGCCACTCTCCGGGGAAAGTGAGCTGTCGTGAGAGCGCGTCGGCCGCACGATTGAGCTTCCCCGGGATGTGAACAGTGCGCAGTGACTTGAACTGCATGTGACTCCAGAGGAGGAGATGGCGGGCGAGCTGTGACATGCGGTGTGATCGTATACCTCCCAGCCGGTTGATGTACGAGACAGCCGCAGTGTTGTCCGTGCGGACTAGCACATGCTTGCCCAACAGCAGTGGCCGGAACTGCCGTAAGGCTGGATGCACTGCCCACAGCTCTAGGCAGTTGATGTGCCAAAGCAGTCGGGGCCCTGTCCAGAGCTTCTCTGCACAGGGGAGAGCTTGCTCTTTTCCCAGTTGACCCAAAGACCCAACTGGCTGAGGTGCTGAAGCACCAAGTCCCTGTGACCGCTCAACTGCTCTCTGGATTGGGCTAGGATAAGCCAATCGTCCAGGTAGTTGAGGATCCTGAGCCCACTTCCCGTAACGGGGTAAGGGCGCCTTCTACGACCTTCATGAACACACGGGGAGACAGGGAGAGCCCGAAGGGGAGGACCCTGTACTGCCATGCCCGACCTTCGAATGCAAACCATAGGAACGGTCTGTGTCGCGGAAGGATCGAAACGTGAAAGTAAACGTCCTTCAGGTCGATCGCTGCAAACCAATCCTGGGGCTGAATGCATTTGATCATGCACCTGTGTGTCAGCATCTTGAACGGGAGCTTGTGTAAAGCCCGGTTATAGACTTGCAGATCCAGGATTGGCCGAAGGCCACCACCTTGGGTACGATGAAGTAAGGGCTGTAAAACCCCTGCCTCATCTCGGCTGGAGGGACCGGCTCGATTGCATCCTTTCCCAGGAGGACAGCAATCTCCTCGCGCAAGACAGGGTCGTTCCGGACTGCCACCGACGTCTCGAGAACGCCGCTGAACTTGGGAGGTCGCCTGGCGAACTGAATCGCGTAGCCGAGTCGAATTGTGCGCGTGAGCCAGCGAGACAGGCTGGGCAGCCTGAGCCACGCCTCCAGACGCTGTGCAAGCGGCTCCAACAGTACAATCGACATACCTGTGGTGGTGCAGCGAAAGGGAGTAGTGGTGGATGGTACAGAATGCGGTGCGTTCTGAGGCATCCTCACCGAACTCCCTGGGTCCCAAATGGGACTGGCCAGAGGTGCATGGGGAGGAATATCGTCCCCGAACCGTACTCTCTTGGCTACTGGCAAAATGGGTCGTGGGCGAGAGTGAGGAAGCAGGGCGTCCCACACTGTCGTCCCATGGACCTGAGAACCCGGAGGAAAAGGAAATTGCTCTTTCTTTGAGAAAGTGGGGAACAGAAACAAAATGAAACAGAAGATTCTCCTCCCGGCCCTCCACCGGGGGAAGGAGCAGCGCTGTTCTCGCCGTCTCCTGAGAAAGAGCAAACTCCTCCGCTCTGGAGGACGCAGGAGGGCGCCCGCGGCAACGGGCAGACTGAGGCCTGGCCCCGGGGGCAGCGGTGGATGGTGCATCATGCCGGGGCAGGATGTGCTGGATCGCCTCGGTCTGCTGCTGTACCGCCAAGAACTGCTGGGCAAAGCCCTCGACTCTCCCATGTAGGATTCTCTGGGCACCACTAATATCCTTGATTTGGACCTCCCCAAGGGTTTACTGGGCCCTGTAATGGACCTTGGGTGGGCTGCTGCCAACTCTCCCCCCTTCCCTCCCGTGGTGGCTATTGCCATGGATTGGTGGGACAGTCATTCTTGTTATATCCGAGTTGTCCACATCTCCAGCACATTCCTGGAGGACCAGTATAAGGCTTGACCCTTCCTTTCTTTTCCATCCCATTGGTTCTGGTTGTTGAGTATAGACATTAATGATGTGTACAGGGATCTGGTGTACATTTGGAGGGACTGCTGTGGGTGTGCTTGGCTCAATAGCTGACGTAGGAGCATTTACTGAGACATCAATGTCATTTGTTCTGATTCTTATTTCGTTATTGGAGCTTGAATCTTTATCTTGTTCTTTTTTGTTAGCTCTTCAAGTTGTAATTGAGTTAATTTTCTCTGTAGCTCTTTCTCTTGGGTCTTGATCTTTTGTTCATTTTTTCTGTGTTGCTCCACTGCATGAGACACATGGTCACAGAACTCTTTGTGTGTTTTAGAGTTTAAGCTGACCACGTCCTCCAGCCTGCTCTTTACAGCTTGTGGCATGGCATCAATCACAGCATTTATAAACAGTGTTGCCATTAATCGGTCTCCTTCTGGATTCCCTTCAGTTTCTTGCTCCATCTATTCAGCTGTCTCTGGACATATGTGGTTGGGTTTTCTATTTCCCCCAGCAATTCTCCCTTTAATGATTTGAGGTCCAGTCTAAACGGGTACTCAACATGTAGTGCCTGCCACACTGCTGGACGGAATGCATCAAAAACAGTTCCTTCCATGTAGTGAGAGTCCACAGCTCTGTCTAAATTGGATGCTTGAAGAATTTCTTCCATCTTTGCTCCTCCCAAAATCTTTGCCAGAAGTGCTTTAATGTCCCCCACAGCTTAAAGTTTGTCCATAGTTTCTTCTTCGAACATCTTAATCCAGTTTCCAGCCCCCTCATGGATGTCTGGGATGCGAGTGACAAGCCCCTCAAGGTCCTGTGAGGCCCAGGGGACATACTGTATCTGTGTACCCTTAAATAAAATTGGGAGTTGTGCAGCCAATCTAAGACCAATCTGGTGTTCCTGTGTGGCTCAGTGGTAGAGCATTGCGTCAGCAGCGCAAAAGGTTGTGGGTTCGATTCCCAGGGAACACACATACTAATGAAAATGTATAACCTGAATGCAATTGTAAGTTGCTTTGGATAAAAGCGTCTGCTAAATGCGTAAATGTCTAAGTCTTCATTTTTCTCTTCCTTGTTCCCATGTTACTTTATTAAATTATGACTCCTCCCCTTCACTCAGTTCCTCTCTGCTTTCTAATAGTTTACTTCTATCTCTCACAATTTTACTTGCATCTTGGATGAATTTTTCGGTTTCTTTAATTTTTCTTCCTATTTCTGCTTCCATAGCCTCTGCTTGTGCTTCAATGTCCTTATCTCCTCTCCTCATTTGCTCTAACGTTTCCACATTTCCTGTTTTTCCTTCATAGTTTGCTTTCATAATTTATAATGCTATGCGTGCCTGTTTGTGGCAATCTAAATGTAAATGTCCTTCACGCTTTTTATTTTGTTGCCTTTTTGTTTTTGCCTTCTTGCGTCTGGTTCTTTTTGTTTTTCTACCAACTCTATTTTTCATTCCATTTGCATTTCTCCAGACGCTTCTACGGTACCCTTAAGTATTGGGAACTGTCCTTCTAGGGGCAGATATGGTGGTGGTTTAGAAAACAACTCTTCTTTTTTCTTTGTCTCTTTGTCTGCCTCTTTTAGTATTTTTCTTGCCTGTTTTATACTTTTCAATGAGTTTTATCCTTCCTTTTTAAACAAGGCTAGCACTTATTTATCTTTTTGCTTCTTTATTTTCTCTCTTTTTACTGTTGCCTTTAGTTTTATGGTTTTTTATCAGAGTTTCCATTTCCTCACACAGTGCTTCATCAAATGTCCCTTCCTTTGGCCATTTTGTCATAATTTTTTTAGTTCTCTGCTGCCATTTGTTTGAGAGCTTATCTATTAGTTCTTTACACAATGGATATTTTGTTCCTAATATTTTCACCGGAGTGGCTGCCATATTTTTTCCTATTATTAGACAATCCTTTATTTAAAGCTTAATATATATTTTGAAACCACAATTTGAATTACTATTTTGTTTTGTTTTTTCCAACTAATATATTCTCACCTACTTAATTTAATTATTTTAACCAATTTCTACTATTTTCTTCTGTAACTTGTGCTTTTAAACCAAGTATTTATTATACCACATGCATGTATATTATACTAAGTTCATCGTGTGTTATGGGAAATTTTCCAATTTCCGTTTAACCTAATTAATGCAGCCTAACAATCCTTTAACGGATTTGAATGATAGAAATGCGATAGTGTATTATGTGTAAGCCATATTAAAGAGATGGGTCTTTAATCTGGATTTACACTGACAGAGTGTGTCTGTTTCCCAAACAGTGTTAGGAGATTGGTCCAGAGTTTGGGCGCTACATAGGAAAACGATCTCCCGCCTGCAGTTGATTTTAATATTCTATGTATTATCAAATGGCCAGAGTTTTTAGATTGCAGCGGACGTGAAGGACTATAGTGTGATAAGAGTTTACTCAAATACTGAGGTGCCAAACCATTCAGGGCCTTATAGGTAATTAGCAAGATCTTAAAATGTATACGATGTTTAATAGGGAACCAGTGCAGTGTTGACAGAACCGGGCTAATGTGGTCATACTTCCTGGTTCTAGTAAGTCTGGCTGCTGCATTTTGAACCAGCTGGAGTTTGTTTATTAAATGTGCAGAGCAACCACCCAATAAAGCATTACAATAATCTAGCCTCGAGGTCATGAACGCATTAATTAATGTTTCTGCATTTGACATTGAGAGCATAGGTCATAATTTAGATACATTTTTAAGATGGAAAATGCAGTTTTACAAATGCTAGAAACATGTTTTTCGAAGTAAAGATTGCTATAAAAAGCATGCATAGGCTCCTAACTGATGACGGAGAATTTACAGAGCAGCCATCAAGTATTAGACAGTGATCTAGGTTATTACATGCAAAAGTGTTTGGTCCAATAATTAACACCACAGTTTTTTTTTTCCAGAATTTAGCAGTAAGAAGTTGCTAGTCATCCAGTTTTTGATATCAACTATACATTCCGTTAGTTTTGCAAACTGGTATGTTTCATCGGGTTGTGAAGAAATATAGAGCTGATTATCATCAGCATAACAGTGAAAGCTAACACCATGTTTCCTAATGGTATCTCCCAAGGGTAACATGTAAACCGTGAAAAGTAAGGGGCCTAGTACTGAGAACAATGCCAGTGCACTTCCTCTAATGCCAACATCATTTCTAGTCTATTTAAAAGAATGTTGTGGTCGATAGTGTCAAATGTGGCGCTAAGATCCAGTAGCACTAATAGAGAGATACAACCACGATCAGATGATAAGAGCAGGTCGTTTGTCACTCTAATGAGAGCAGTCTCAGTACTATGATATGGTCTAAAACCTGACTGGAACTCCTCACATATAGCATTTTTCTCTAAGAAGGATCATAGTTGTGATGATACTACATTTTCTAATATCTTTAACAGAAAAGGGAGATTCGAAGATCGGTATGTACAGTGCTCAGCGTAAATGAGTACACCCCCTTTGAAAAGTAACATTTTAAACAATATCTCAATGAACACAAAAAAACATTTCCAAAATGTTGACAAGACTAAGTTTAATATAACATCTGTTTAACTTATAACATGAAAGTAAGGTTAATAATATAACTTAAATTACACATTTTTCAGTTTTACTCAAATTAGGGTGATGCAAAAATGAGTACACCCCACAACAAAAACTACTAAATCTAGTACTTTGTATGGCCTCCATGATTTTTAATGACAGCACCAAGTCTTCTAGGCATGGAATGAACAAGTTGGCGACATTTTGCCAGATCTATCTTTTTCCATTCTTCAAGAATGACCTCTTTTAGAGATTGGATGCTGGATGGAGAGTGATGCTCAACTTGTCTCTTCAGAATTCCCCATAGGTGTTCGATTGGGTTCAGATCAGGAGACATACTTGGCCACTGAATCACTTTCACCCTGTTCTTCTTCAGAAATCCAACAGTGGCCTTAGATGTGTGTTTAGGATCATTGTCATGTTGGAAAAGTGCACGACGACCAAGGGCACGGAGTGATGGTAGCATCTTCTCTTTCAGTATAGAGCAGTACATTTGTGAATTCATGATGCCATCAATGAAATGCAGCTCCCCGACACCAGCAGCACTCATGCAGCCCCACATAAGGACACTACCACCACCATGTTTCACTGTAGGCACCATGCCTTTTTCTTTGTATTCCTCACCTTTGCGACGCCATACAGTTTTGAAGCCATCAGTTCCAAAAACATTTATCTTGGTCTCATCACTCCAGAGTATAGAGTCCCAGTAGTCTTCATCTTTGTCAGCATGGGCCCTGGCAAACTCTAGGCGGGCTTTTTTGTGCCTGGGCTTTAGGAGAGGCTTCTTTCGTGGATGGCACCCATGCATGCCATTCCTCTGCAGTGTACGCCATATTGTGTCACGGGAAATAGTCACCCCAGTTTGGCTTTCTACTTCTTTAGATAACTTCAGTGAATTTGCATGTCGATTTTCTTCAATCCTTCTCATCAGAAGACGCTCCTGACAAGGTGGTAACTTCCGTGGACGACCTGGACGTCTCTGTGAGATGGTTGCAGTTCCATCTTTTTTAAATGTTTGTACCACTTTTTCTAGTAAAGCTTTGCTAATCTTCTTGTAGCCTTCACCTTTCTTGTGTAAAGAAATTATTTTCTTTCTCAGGTCTTGTAAAATTTCTCTTCCATGTGGTGCCATTGCTGACAGCATGAAATGGGAAGTGGTTTTCTTTAAGTAACACCCTTTTATAGTCAACTGTCACCTGTGCAATGAATAATTAGACTCACCTGTGGTTGAATTCTTGTTAAATTAGACATTTGTAGTCTAAAATTTAGCTTTGCTCCAGAGACTTTCAGTGGGGTGTACTCATTTTTGCATCACCCTAATTTGAGTAAAACTGAAAATTTTGTTCTCTAAGTTATATTATTAACCTTACTTTCATGTTATAAGTTAAACAGATGTTATATAAAACTTAGTCTTGTCAACATTTTGGAAAATGTTTTTGTGTTCATTGAGATATTGTTTAAAATGTTACTTTTCAAAGGGGGTGTACTCATTTACGCTGAGCACTGTATATAATATATTCATCCCGGGGATGGGGGATATAGACCCTGTTACAGGTGTTCATTTAGTTCAGTTAGAGAACAGACAATTAAAGATTAAAAAAATAAAGAAATTAAAAATTGGAAGTTTTTTTTTTTATTGCTGAGCGATATGGCAAAAAAATGTATCTTGATTTTCTCAGAATATTTGGCCAATTCTTGATTTTGTAAGATTTTAAATAGTCAACTTGAAAATGTAACTACAACATGATTCAAGCAACTTTTTTTTTATTAACCCTCTAGTTAAAGAAAAGTATATTCTAAGTGCACCACACATGAAGTTGTCTTCATGATGTAAATGTAAAAAAAAATCACTAAATATATTTGCAGAAAAGATGCATGAACTACAACTACATCTTGTACAAACCATTCTTATGCATATTAGGCTATATGTTCAGAAATAATACAAGAAAAATGCTTAAAATTATCAAGTAATTCAAAATGAATGAAGGTATAACACATAGAGTGCTATTATTAACTATAAAGACTCTGTAAAACAATGAACAGTAGTTTTCAGCCTGTCACCCTGGATGCAAACCTCAAATATATAATAGTAGAATATTCGATTATGCTACTTTTCCATTTTTTTTATATGTAAACATCGTCGCGATTGACTGTTGCGCTCGCGTCTCTTGCAGCGTCTCATGCATTTAAACGGTTTTCTAAAAACACGGAGCTCTAGTTATTAAAAGATGTTTAACTCACATCTTCTTGCATTTTGTCCTATTCCACTGCCCACGTCACATCTTTGTCAACACAAAACATTCTGTGTGAATGGCACCTAGAGAGCATCACACGTGAGCGGTTAATCGTGTGCATTGACACGTGGTTGGATTGTTCTTTTCTCTTTACTGTTATTATCAAAGTGTCTAATTCTAGCGTTTGGTAACATTTCTATTCAAAATCGCGATTCCTCGATTTATAAAAAATCTAATTGTGGCAAAATATTCAATTCGAATTGATCGATAAAATCTGATAAATCGCCCAGCCATTGCCACAGTGTTTGCCTATTTTTTACTTTATTTAAATGTTTGTGTAATTTATTTATTTAATTTTACATCCAGGTGTATGCCGTGCCTCCAGGCTTTATTCGTTTTGCCATTCGTTATTTTTCTTATTCATTTGGTGCCACAGCGTTTGATGATTTTCTGTTTGTTTGTTTTTACATTTAAACATTTTGTAAGTTTGTTATTTTATATTAGGCTTATAGCATGGTAATTGTGTATTTTTATTCGTTTTGTTAATTAAAGTCCCATGTTTATTGCAGAAAAGTTATTGTTGTAAGCAGGGCTGGACTGGGACAAAAAATCGGCCCTGGCATTTTTTTGGTCCAGGCGGCCCACCACCACTTCGAACTATATATATATATTCAAGAAGAGCATGTACCGGCCCGATAGTGCGTCGGCCCACCGGGAAAATGCCCGGTATGCCAGATTACCAGTCCAGCCCTGGAGTTATAGATAAGCAATTGACCGGAAATGAAAGTGAAAGCAAAATGTGCACGGGCATTAATAAGGTATTTAAAAGCGAAGGAAAGTGAGAGGGAAAACTCCAACAAACTTTGTAAAACCAAACTGTATAATGCAACTCGCCGACATCGTGTCTGTTGCCAAAATAAAAATAATTTATGCCTCCCCCCCCAACCCCCCTTAGCACCAACAACAAAAAAATCCTGGAGCTGTCACTGCCCTTACCGCTTCACTAACGCTAGCTATGAAGTCTGTTAGCTGTTTTTTTTAACAATAACTGCAGAACTTCCGATTTAACCAGCATAATTAAGATCACTCACTGTCCGGAACCGCGATTGTTATTTTAAAATGTTAACTTTAACGGACGAAACCAGATTGGCCGACCCACACACACTTTTACTCAAAGGATGGATGATCTGACAAGATTCCCTCCGGGTGAGTGACTCACATCTGCTCACCGTATCAATTAGAACTGAAATGATTCCTTGAGTAACTCGAATACAGAAAATCATTGAGGCAAATTATGTGCCTCGAAGAATCATTTCGTCCATTTACTAGGGATGCACTGAATTTTCGGTAGCCGAAAATATATTCCGCTCCGTGCCAGCCAGCAGTGTTCAGGTTACCCCACTCTCTCAGCCATCATCACTGCGCTGCGTGACGCTCTGTTCAGTATTCCGCTCTATCATTCTGCTCAGTTACCGCTCATGTTCACCAGAAAAGCTAAGTCTGCTCAAATAATGCGACGACAAGAAATGTATATGTAACGTTAGTATACTTGTTCCTATTTGCATTAGCACTGCTATGCTGTGACATGCTGTGGTACAGCTGATCTGAGCAACGCTGGTAAAATCTCCTTCACTGATCTGCTCCCCGCAATGCTATTTTTGCTCCCCGCAATGCTCAGTGTTTTTATATTTTTATACATGTTCACTTAATGTTTCCTTACACCGAATCATAATTTTTATTCATTTCCCACTGATTTACGTGATCTGATGAACATTAACTATCCTCAGATCATATACACCCACAAAAATGTAAAGATATTCATGGAAACCCGTCAAAATAAAAGTCTGGGGTTTTTCAAGACATTGCAGAATAAATATTTTTTCAGCAGAATGTACATACTATTACTACTAAAATTATGAAAACGTTATTTTTTTAAGGAACGATCACACAACATTTCTAACATATTTTAATTTTTTTTTTTTCAAAAATGTAAAGATAAATGAAATGGATGTTTTATGCCTTCGTTTGATAACCAGATACACAACACAGGATTTCTGAGGAAAAAGAAAACGTTTCATGAGGCTATTTTAAAAACAAATAACAATAAAACATTAGGTGAGAGAAAATAAAACATAACTTTATAATTGTAATTTTTTTCAATCATATAATTATTATAACACCTAAAATACATTGCATGTAAAAAGTGTTGCATGGGGTATAATGTGTGCACATGATCAGGATGGGAACACCTCTGCCACATTTTGAGAAAGGAAAAACCCTATTTGCAGGACTATACATTATTTAGATAATTAGTAAAAAACAACACCAACAGTTATGCCTGATTCTGTTGCATAGAACTGAATAAAAATAATACATTGATATTTAATATTAATATATTTTCTGTCCAGTTTTCTTTCAATAAAAGTGTTGTTATTTTATTGGCTTGTGTTTTTTAAATTCCGTGTCATTACAATTTAGTTAAATTAAAAGTCTTACAAAATTACTTTATATTATTTAATACAATAAATCATTATTACAAAGTATTTTCAGTTTTGATTTTCGACCAAGCACATCCAGAATTCTTGTTTTCGGCCCAGAATTTTCATTCCGGTGCATCCCTACCATTTACTGTAACTACATACAGAGAGCACTGTGTTTGCAACCACATGCTCCTTTAAAGTATTACACACAGACACACAAGTATGCAGAGACATTTAAGAGGGTTTATTTAAATTCAACTTTAAATGAACTGTTTAACTTTAAATGCATGTTGCTGAAGAATGTGTTAATGTTATGTGTATGGCCTCGTTTTTGTTCCACATTAGCTTCCTGTCCACTAATTTTTGCCTCTCACAAAAGCCACAAAGCCTCCGAAGAAGACAGTAAAGGCTTATGTCATGCCTGAGCTGTTGTTAGGATCAAAGTTGGAAGTTAAGTTGCACAATGTTTAGGTTTTATTATTATTTTTGTATTACTATTATTTCGATTTATGTCTTGGTTTTAGGTTGTACTATGTTTACCTTTTTTAAGTAATTTGAAATAGATTTGTATTTGCATTTTGAATGTAATATGGCAATTACATGCACTAAATGGGTTTAGTTTTCAGTTATTGATATATGCAATATCAGCAATAACATGTTCTATTTTTCTAAAAAGGAAATAAATTACTTGTTCATTTTAAGATACCTGTCTAATTTTCTCTTGTATATTTAGTATTGCTCTTTAAAAATAAAAATTAGTTCTTATCCGATTACTCTATTAATCGATGGCATTTTCGGTAGAATACTCGATTACTAAAATATTCGATAGCTACAGCCCTAGTGTCAATATCTAGTCACGAAGATATGTATATATATTAATTTCCGCAGGCAACTATTTGTAGAGCTACATTATTATTCCAGCCACAATTAATCACAACAATGTATATACAAATACATAGATTAAGCAGCACATACAAATATTTAGTTTGTTGTTTTACACACATGCACACAGACATTTCATACATGACATAGTAAGTAGGGGTGGGAATCTTTAGTAACCTCACGATCCGATCCGATCCGATCCGATTCGATTCCAATTCTGGGAGTCACGATCTGATTCCAGAATGATTCTTGATCTACTTTTCCCCCCTTATTAATTAATTAGTTTACTGACTTGAGAATCTTAAAATCCTTACATTTACATATCCTTACATAAGTAATTAAGTACCTTTTTAAATAATTACAAATTTAAACAAATAATTAAAACAGTTGTATGTTAAGAATGTTAAACTAACTAAAACATACAAGCAAGTAGCAAATAATAAAGAGGAGCATAGAAACATATAACAAACAACAAACAAAGAATGCTTTCAGTTTTTAAGATTATCTGAACGTTTTCCATTCAAGAACTGTGAGTGATTTTTCATCATCTTTACTGTTGTTTTTTACTATGACATCATAGACAGCGGTATATATATTAAGCCGCTGTAATACTTATGTGAACAGGCCCATGTTACCATGGAATCTCTCACATTAAAATAACCTGATAAGGACCACCTCTTTGCTTATCTCAGGCAAGGACACAGAAAGAAAAGGATTTATAGCACCACCTCCTTGCCAGCTTAGATCTGACCTTTGCTCCCAAACCCTTTTAGGAAAGAATTCTATGTTCTTATCTTAAAAAATAAGACAGCGTCTACAGACACTCCCAGAATTCCCTGATCGGTTAATGCCTAAATTTATGATTTAATCAACCAACAAGGGACTCCCGTTGGCTGGTGTTTTCCAGATCCCAAAGGACGTGACATAATCATGACCCCCAGGACAGCCCCTCTTTCGCTCTGCTTTCGCCCCCTCTGCAGGTCAAAGGAAAGAACTTTTGTGTGTTCCTGCCCAGTGCAAGGAACCCACCCCAAACTTGTGTTCCTTTATGCAAAAAGACATTCATTTATTCCATGGCTATTAGAACAGTGTACTCAAGAAACAATATATATATTAATGTTGTACTCTGTCTTTCATATGCTTGGTGTGATTTATTTAGAATGTAGGATGTGTTAATCTGTGCCTTAACCTGTATAGTGGAACTGATGCCATTTGTCTTAACCTATAACGGATTACGGTTCCCGGTAAGGTTATAACGTGTTTAGATTCATATAGACGGTCGTGAAAATTATGAATCAGTGATGCGACAGATTTGGTGATATTATAAATGGGTAAACATGTGGTAAGAGTTTAATACTTATGTAAAGTGTTATTTTTCGTCACATGGACGATTCAATGTGGTATGCCCCAAAAGACATGGGCGGGGCTCCACCCCACAAGAACAATCTGATTGGAAGAAGCCTCGAGTGGGTGTACTGAAATCAGTCTGTTAAAATGGACCACCACAGCTTTTTAGTTAGTCTGCTTTTACTTGCTCACTCACTGACGATCCGGAAGCTGGTCACGCTGGACCACCGCCTTACCATCAGGCTGAAGACACCATCTAAAATAATTCAACACTTCGTCAAAGTAATAACAACTTGAAACGAACAGTCCTACCGGTTCAGCGCTCCAACAAAGAAACCAAGATCGCCAATTGCAAGAGTGCTTCCCCAGTGACGTCACGCAACGGCGACGTAAGCCCGCGGAGATTTCCAGGAAACACGAGGAAACACTGAAACGGAAACTCAGCTGAACGCAAGTATCAAACAAAATCTCTATTCTTACTGAACTGGGGAATTGATCTGTATGCAAGAGACAGCAAAGTCTCCGGCGTGGTCTTCCTCTCGCAAAGTTACAAGATAGAAAAAGTACTCGCTTTAAACTTTCTTCTAAAGTTCATATTGTTCATACAAACAACACGTGAGTTTTTCTGTTACAATTTAAAACTAGTTAGTTTGACAAAGTTAAAGAAAATAAAAAAATTATGGCTTATCTTACCATGGCGTACAATAAATAAAAATCATGCCGTTAAGTACGAGTATAAGATACTTGTCAGAAGGTTGTAGTCTAACATCGCAAGTTAGAAAATAAAAAAGAGATGACTATTTTACGACGAACGTTAAAACACCGGCATAGGATACTTGTCGAAATCTACCTAGTAGTCTATCATTAGCTACGCTGACGAAAATTTAAACAATAGAAAAAGTCCTGATCGCCTTGCATTCTCACTCCCAACTCGTCACCTGTTGAAGCTTGGTCAATACCACTTGGCGTCGCTTTTTGACGCTCAAGGTACCCCTTTAGTGTTACTTTTCGACGCAAAGGGTCCTCCATTGTTTTCAGCTGTTTGTCTTAATTTAATGGTTTGCATGAATTTTACTTTCATTGGAGCAGCTAACCCCACCCCTACCCTAAACCTACCCACCTCTGAACAATATAAAACACACACAGGCAAATATAAGTGCAGTCACAGGTATTTATTACAAAAACTGACCATAAACAAGCAGTATAAAAATATTACAAACAAGTCGTGTTGCATTCCAAGTCTTCTAATGCCATACGAAGTCTTTATGCGAAGAAGAGAGTAAAACACAAGGTGTAATCGCTGAAAATATTCCCGCTCCGTTAATGTGCTCACATCTCGTTCAAAAATATACTCCCTGTCCCTTAGCATGACGCAATCGGTGACGAGACACACAAGAGCCAATAGCCTATCACAACAGCATGACGCAATCGATCACGAGACATGCAAGAGCCAATGGCATTTCACAACCAAAGCTGACTTAACGCTTCTTCTATCGGCATTTTTTTAATTTGCGCACAGAATGCAGCAGCACAAAGGAAGTCTTTATGGCGTACAGAGACGGCGATCGCGTCTATTCCTCTCACAAATCAATCGTTTTGCCTCGGAAGACTTGGAATATTAATACTTTTAAAATAAATTATGATGGTAGTTGTATCTGCTATATCTTGTGTTTTATTGACAGATGGTAGGTTTAGGTGCAGGGGTTGGGTTATGTGCTCATAAATGTGTAAATAATGTAATATAAATAAAACTGTTTTGACTGTTTACATTTATTTAATTATGACGATAAAATTCCCAGTATCGCTTTGGCATATTGATGCTAAGGGTTTCCTATTTAAAACAATGGAGGACCCTTCGCGTCGAAAAGTGACACTAAAGGGGTACCTTGAGCATCAAAAAGCGACGCCAAAACGGTCCTGACCAAGCTTCAATATGTGACGATTTGGGAGTGAGAATGGGTTGTGCATTGAGACGTCCATGCACGGCGATGTCAAAATCAGAATGCGTACACTGTGTGTACTGTATCTGTAGTAAGTTGGATAATTATGGCAAGACAGTGGAGTTGGCATTCCTTTCCGAAGCAGATTTCCTACAGAACATGCGCACACAGCAATTATTGACCAAACTGGCAAAAACATAAGGGGTGAGAACCAGAAAGGTGTAAGTGATGTTTCACCAACTTTCCAGAAGAGCCAAAACAAAAACTTACCATATGTTGATCTGACTTTATGCACTGATTTCAATTGTTTATAATAAAAATGTGTATACTCATAGATGACAGACAGTATATATACTTTTGCCAGTAGAAAGAGCATCAAGAGCTTTCATTTGATATGTATATATATATATATGTATATATCACCCAAAATGTCACTTACGCCCTTCTGGTTCTCATTTTCTGTTGCTAAGTCACTGACTACATTTACTTGCAAATAAAGACTAAATACTAAATGTTCCTGTGGCTCAGTGGTACAGCATTGCGTTAACAGCACAAAAGGTTGTGGGTTCAATTCCCAGGGAACATGCGGGGGCCAGCCGCGGATATGTGTAGAGCGCTGACTAGCCAATAGGAAAGAAGGAAATTCCAGGGAGGCGGGACGAGTAAAATACACACAATTAGAGGTTGGAATCCCGCCTTGGCCAAAAATACGTTACATTTAACATATAATAAATTAACATTATAATAGGGCATAGTTATCTTTAATATAGAACATGTGAATGTGAATAATTGAAAATAACGTTTTTATCATGTTTTAGACCTTTATTTTTAAAGAGACAGTCACTTTATATTTGTATAACTATGTACAGAAAACCAATATAAATGAAATATTACAGTAAGTTAGTTAGTTAGTTTTTAATTTTATTTATAGTAAAATGATATACATATTATATAAAAATGATACTACAGTATAGTACTAACCAAATCATATAATAATGATAATAATAATTAAATAAATATACATAAAATAATTATAGATTAAACAACAACAACAAATATAATAAAATGTAAAGATGTGGAACACACATAAAAAATATATGTGTTTTACATTAAATAATTATGTACAATAGTAACAGTTATTAACATTTAGTGTTTAAAATTCTGAGCTAGATAAAAGATCAATGCAAGTCAACAAAATGTAATATCAATACAAATAACAATAACATTTATAAATTTATCATCAGATCTGTCCATCTATGGTCCAACACAAAGATCACCCATTTTGATGGGTACAGTGCGAGCTTAACAGGGGGAGAAAGCTATGGGCAACGGTGCTGTGGTCAGCTGTTCTACAGAAGATTAACAGAATTACTTAAATATTTGTCTTTGTGTGCACATATTGTCAGACTTTGTCTTCCTTTTCCTTGTGTCTCCACACCCATATATGGTCTTTCCTGTCATTAGTTCATTCATCCCCATCTGTGTTTGATTTGCTCCTCATCTGATGCTGTTCCCCTTAATCACGTTATGTGTTCATAAGCCCTGAGTTTTCCCTGAGTCTTGGTCCGTCAACTCGTCTATGTGGTAGTGTATCCTGTGTTCGATCATTAAACTCTGTTTATTTACCTTACCTCTCGTCTCCCGCGTCCTTCCCGCAACACGACCGTGACAGATTGACGGACCCAAAAGAAAAAGGATGGAGGAACGCATCATGTTCATTACCGTGGCTCAGGCGAGCCCAGACCCACTCACCTTCGCGAGGGCATTCGTGCCGCTCGCCCTCACCAGCTCCCTCGACGGAGAAGTCCTCCGTTCGCTGTTCCGGCTCGGGATGACGTACCACCAGCCGATGGAACTACCCGACACCGGCGACCTCGATTGGAAGGAGGCGATCATCCGGTGTCTGGAGAGTCTCCGATCCCGTGCCGGAATCCCATCAGCCACCGCTGATTCCAGCACAGAGTCCAGTCCAGACCCAGTGCCCAGCCCACCATCTCCCCGCTGCGCGGAGCGCATGCCCGAGCCCACCGCTGACGAAGAGCCAGAGCCCGCCGCGACCGACGAGCCATCGCGACTCGGAGCGACAGTGCTGAGGATCGACGCGGAGCCAGAGCCACTGATGTCAGTCAAGGTGCGAGAGCCGGCAACAGTGTCTGCCACGTGGGAGAATGTCGCGGACAGTGAGAGCGTGGAGAAGAGCTCCGCCCCCTGCATCGTGGCTGAGGGTGAGCTGATTAAGCAGCTGGGACTGCTGGACATAGAGGAGGATCTGATAGACTGGGAAACTGATCTGGAGATCGAACTGGCCCCTCTCCACTCTCCGTTGCCTCCGCTGGTTCCGTCCAGTTCACCGTTGCCTCCGTTGTTCCAGTCCAGCTCACTTTCCTCCCCGCTGGTTCTGTCCAGTTCCACGCTAGCCGAGCGCCCTCCAGTGCCTGCTCCTCGCCAGCGCCCTCCAGTGCCTGCTCCTCGCCAGCGCCCTCCAGTGCCGGCTCCTCGCCAGCGCCCTCCAGTGCCGGCTCCTCGCCAGCGCCCTCCAGTGCCGGCTCCTCGCCAGCATCCTCCAGTGCCGGCTCCTCGCCAGCGCCCTCCGGTGCCTGCTCCTTGCCAGCGCCCTCCGGTGCCGTCTCCTCGCAAGTGCAGCTCTCCCTTGCCTCTGCTGGTTCCGTCCAGCTCACTTTTGTCTCCGCTGGTCCCGTCCAGCTCACCCTGGCCTCCGCTGGTCCCGTCCAGCTCACCTGTGCCTCCGCTGGTCCCGTCCAATGCACCTGTGCCTCCGCTGGTCCCGTCCAGCGCACCTGTGCCTCCGCTGGTCCCATCCAGCTCACCTGTACCTCCGCTGGTCCCGTCCAGCTCACCTGTGTCTCCGCTGGTTCCGTCCAGCTCTCCCGAGCCCCTGCTGGCTCCGTCCAGCTCTCCAGAGCCCCTGCTGGCTCCGTCCAGCTCTCCAGAGCCCCTGCTGGTTCCATCCAGCTCTCCAGTGCCACTGCGGGCTCCGTCCGGCTCCAGCTCACCTTTGCCTCCGCTGGTCCCGTCCAGCTCACCTTGGCCTCCCCTGGCCCTGTCCGGCTCGACTTCAACGCCTCCAGAGCGCCCCCCAGGGATGAGCTTCCCCAAGGAAATTTTTTTTGGGGGGCTACCCTCCAAGGCCGCCTGAATCCCCGGATCCGCCATGGCCGCCTGAATCCCCGGATCCGCCTTGGCCGCCGGAGGCACCTGATCCGCCGTGGCCGCCTGAGTCCCCGGATCCACCTTGGCCGCCGGAGGCACCTGATCCGCCATGGACGCCCGATCTCCCGGCTCCGCCGTGGGTCCCGGAACGGACGCCGCCCTGGAGGCCACCTGTCCGGACTCAAGGTCCCGTGAGGCCTCCAGAGCGCCCACCCCCCCTCCCCTTTCGATGTTATACGGCACGGGACGCGCCTATCGGGAGGGGGGGTAATGTCAGACTTTGTCTTCCTTTTCCTTGTGTCTCCACACCCATATATGGTCTTTCCTGTCATTAGTTCATTCATCCCCATCTGTGTTTGATTTGCTCCTCACCTGATGCTGTTCCCCTTAATCACGTTATGTGTTCATAAGCCCTGAGTTTTCCCTGAGTCTTGGTCCGTCAACTCGTCTATGTGGTAGTGTATCCTGTGTTCGATCATTAAACTCTGTTTATTTACCTTACCTCTCGTCTCCCGCGTCCTTCCCGCAACACGACCGTGACACATATCAAGGTTCAAGGTTTCAAGGTCAGTAGTGAAATGTAAGTCAGGTCAGGTCCGCTCAATGGACAGTGCAAAATATGTAACACAACACAAGAGGATAAACATAAACAAATGGGTAAAAAAAAACATAAATTAATAAATAAAGAGTAAAATGTGGTATTAAAATAAAATGTGCAATACGTATACTGTGGACTTAATAAATAATAATATATGAGGCAGACAGTTAACACATATTAGTGCCTGTATGAATAATTTATTTACCTGCTTCCCTGACCTTTGATCCTTCTCTGTCAAAGTGCCTGGTGTGATGTTATGGTGGAATAAGACAGTCTTTGGGATGACCTGGTCTGTGGGAGGATGGGTCTTGTCAGAGCATGCATCATCTAAAAATTCCTGAAATATAGATTAATTATAAAATATAATAAAATATATCAAATGTATTTTATAATTCATAATATTACATATATAGTAGTATTGTAATAGTATAATTATATGGATATATATGCAAGCAGTAACATTGCATTTTTTTATTAATTGTTTTACATGTACTATATTTTCTAATTATTTTAATTTATTCCTGTGATACAAAGCTGAATTTTCAGCATTATTACTACAGCATCACGTGATCCTTCATAAATTATTCTAATGTGCTTTCAATAATCAACCATGATTATAATAAGAACTGTTTCTTGAGAAAATCATCATATAAATAATGATTTCAACACACTGAAATGATTCTGAAAATTCAGCTTTGCATCACAGGAATAAAGTACATTTAATATAGGAGACAGTTATTTTAAATTGTACCACACTGTAAATGTTGAAAATAATATATATATATATATATATATTCGTTATTTATATATAACAGCACACATGGTTAAATTAATTGAAGAATCATTAACTACACACTACATATTACACACTATATTACACTATTATCCTGATTTGATTGTGTTCAACATTACATGATATAGTAAGACATATGAATATTCAACTTTACAAACAAAAATATTACACTAAAATACAGCAGTTGCATTATCTATAAAGAATTTAGTTTACTGTGTGGTTTACTGCTGAACACACAGTAAATTCATAAAGTAGGAAACTTGAAAATCATATACCATTCAAAACAACTGATATAATTAATCATATAAATATGATTATATAATAATATAATAAGTAATTAATTGTACCTTTTTTATTTTACTTTTTTTTCAAAAAGAGGCATAGAATTCACTTTACCTGCTTGATGAGAATTTCGCGCTGATCTCTGAGGTAAAATAAAAAAAAACACACGAGGTAAAATCTGAAGACTTCTTGCGACAAATCAATTACGTAATAGTTAATAAAGCCGAGATAGTTTAACAGTGTATGTTATTTAAACGATCTCCGGTCGTAAAATGCGCCTCCTCTCCTTAAAAGCGAATGATTGACAGATGACTATCCGCTTTTTGAATAACCTGCCATGGAAAAGGCGGAACAGGCTATTAAATATACGCGTGACCAAAAATATATTGCATCCGTAGTGTTAAGCACTACCATAGAGAATGAAAGGGAAAAGTTAAGGTACAGTTAAACTCAACTATTTTCGCCTGCCGCACATACTGACACAAAAATGTATAGCCTGTAAGCAGTGGCGCCTCCAGAAATTTTTCATAGGGGTGGCCAGATGGGGCCACTTAAAATCTTGGGGTGGCACACCAAAACTATAAACCATAATTTCAGTATATTATTCTACTGTTGTAGTAAACCGGCCTTTAGAAAACAGAGACGAAAATCAGAAAGACTTAAGGAAACTCCTACTGATATACTTTGGTTTATTCTGTTATATTTAATGTTACTAATGATATAATGTGCATAGACTAATAACAGTACAGTTAACATTTTGAGTTGCACAACAATTCTTTTTATTTTGCAATTATATTTGGCATAAGGTGTACATTTATTGCAAACAAAACAGTTACTGGGGAAAAGCAGATACTGGCAGATACAAATAAAAGCAAGGACAGAAACAATCACATCTTTGCTTTATGTAACAGGACTTTCCCAACAGGGATCAATAGTCTGATTCTGATTACCATGCTATACAGTATGTGTAAGAAACATTTATCTTTGCTTAATGTAAAACAAAAATAATTATTACTGTTACAAAAAGAACTTCCCAACAGGGATCAATAGTCTCTGATTCTGATTACCAGGCTTCAGAATAGCTTTATTCGCCTGTTGCTATGATTTTTGGCAAACACATCCACAAAGTCATCAAGATTTATGGCCCTAGCCCTTCTTGATTCTACACTCAGCACACCCAAATTGCTTAAACGCTCATCAGTCATGGTACTTCTCAAGGCAGTTTTGATTAACTTTAGCTTAGAAAAACTGCGCTCACAGGATGCAGTGCTCACGGGTAGTGCAAGTGCAATTTTGCACAGTTTAAACATTTGGTGGAAGACCTCCTTAAATGGCTCCAGAAAGACAGTGAGCTCTATTAATGCCTTTGGTGTTTCCTGACCACTACTTTGCTTCCTCTCAAGAATGCGCTTAAGCTGGGGAATCTCATATTGTAGATCCTCAGTACTGCAGTTGTATTGTGATCCAAAAACTGAAAGACTGAGGAGGAGTTTCTTCCCTCAGGCCATCAGGCTCCTAAACTCAGTCTCATAACATCATTACATCCACAGGACTCAATTTAATAAACTGTAAACACACCCATTATTCTCCATCATCCACACTGCTGCTATGTGCACATACCCGGTACAACCTATTTGCACATTCTCTTGCACATCCGTGTTTTTTTTATTAATATTATTAATCCACAGTATACTGTATTGCACATTTTATCTCACTGCACATCTTACTCATTTTATTTTACTATTTGCTCCCTTTTTCATTCTCACCTATATTTATATATATATTATCTTGTGTTATGTTTCATTGTTTTATTGCTTATGTTACTTTTATTTTATTTTTATTATTATTATTTATTTTTTTTTTGCACTTTCCATTGAGCGGACCTGTTTGACCTACATTTCACTACTGATTATACCCCGTATGATTGTGTATGTGACAAATAATAAAGAACCTTGAACCTTGAAATGGAAACACTACATCTTTCTCACAAAATATGGCACTGCACGGATTCAAGGCCTGTATCCCTTTCATTATGACACAATTTTCTTTAGAAAATCTTCTCTTCACCTCAGAGAGAAGCACATCAATAACTGGAATGAATGAACTTGTCCGAAAGGACTCTTTCTCTGTGCTCTCTTGTCTTTGAACTATTGGAGTGAACAAGTAATGCCCTTCAAGCAAAGAGCTTGGTCTGACCTGACGGCCTGAAGGTGTGGCACTGATGTTGCATTGCTCAGTAAGAGTTAAAGTATTGTCCCAGATGTCATTAAAGAGAGAGCCCTCTCTGTAACTCTCCAATGTGTCAACAAGAGAGTCAACAAGTGTGACAGCTGTGCCCAAATCAAGTTGTGGGGACTGTAAAATATCTGACAGATATTTTATCTCACCAAGAACACTGGTGAATGTTACAAGGAGGCTAACAAACTTGAGATCTATTTGGGCTAATAAACCTCTTGCCTCTACAGCTCTGTCACCATTTTGCTCTTCTGATATTTCTTTTAGTAGACGTATGATGGCTGACAGTCTGTCTCTCACTGTCTTGCAAGCATTATACCTGCATGCCCACCGTGTCTCTATCAGTCTTTGTAACTCTCTTGGGCCCCCTGAACATCTCCCTCTGTACCTCAAGCCATCTTAGGTGCACATATGACCCTGACACAAAAACATACAGTTTCTGCAAAAGAGAAAAGAAGCAATTAGCTTCAGGGATGCATTTCACACTGTCAACTAATACTAAATTTAAACAATGCACATTGCAGTGCACATAAAAAGCTAATGGGGCCTCTGATTTTATGCGTGCTTGCACACCTGTGTTTTTTCCGCTCATGACTGAGGCTCCATCATATGCTTGCCCTACAAGGTGGTTTTTGTAGTCAAGACCATGCTTCTGCAAAATTTTAATTATTTTCTGTGAAAGTGCTGCAGCATCAAGGCGTTGTGCTGCCTCAAAGGCAAGGAAGCTCTCACATACTGACCCATTGTAATAGTATCTTATTACAAAGGACATCTGTTCTTTTTTGCTTAGGTCTTTAGTCTCATCAACCAAAATGCTGAAAGCCTCACTTTGGGAAACTTCACTAGTTACTGAAGTGCGGACCATTTCAGCTAGACAATCAATTATTTCATTTTGTGTGTCATGCCCAAGATATGTTGCATTTCTTTGACTTGTCATTTTTCTTTTGACTGTGGGATTGTGTTTGGCTAGCAGTTCCATAATAGCGAGAAAGTTTCCTTTATTCTCACCTTCTGATTCTTTATGTGCTCTCTGTGCTATGTTCTGCGTAGCTGTGAGAAGCAGGGTTTCTCCAACAACTTTAATGTACTCTCTATTTTCCTTCACTAATTTATTGTATTCTGCATTTAAGGAGGCTGAGAGAGAGGATGTGCTTGCAGTGGATTTTTCATATTCTGCCCATGCTAACATTGCACTAGTATGTGCTTCAGATTTGGCATGACCTAAAAGTCCCCCATCTTTGAAGGTTGCCTTTTTCCAATGTTTGAACCCCTCTTCAGATGTAAATACTGAATCACCTGAGGAGGGGAGACTGAAGTGCCGGCAGGCATAACAGTAGGCAGAGTCTTTACTCTGAGAGTATTCCAGCCATTTATGTGTGTTGTACCAGTCTTTAGAGAAGCATCGTCTTCTGTCCCCTTGATAGGTACGAGGGAAGATTTTCAGATGTGGCTGCTTGGGCTGCTCTGCTCTTGACTGGGAGATATCTATAATGAAACAAGAGGCAAAATCAGTTATTCTGATATTAAAATAATAATGATAATAATGATAATAATAACAATAATAATAATAAGTCCCTCTCGTAATTATCAATCATAGCTGTAATAATGGCCTATAGGCATTTCTATTCAGACTAATAAAACTCAACTACTAATAAACATGAATCAAAAAACTTTAAGTGATTATGTCATGATTTGTAATTTAATGGAAACACACTAAACAAAACATACATTTCTCCAGATGATGTTACTATCTAGGCTAGCCATCAATTTCATTATTAGGGCCACGTGATTGTAACTTCACCTGTTGGTCCAGGAACACGTCTAACACCTGATTTTGCTGTGTCCTGCCACGCTTCTGTGACCAATGGTGCTGACTGTCCCTGACCCTGGGCTGCTGCTGTCTGTTTTTCCTCGTCATTGTGTTCTGTCACTAATGCTGGCTGTGTATCCTTGTCATGCTGCTCTGTCTGTTCCTCTCCTCTATCCTCCTCCTTCTCCTCCTCACTATTACTAAGCCTCTGTTGCTCCCCTGCCATCTCTTTCACTCCTCCTTCTGTACTTTTCTTCTTAAAATAAGAAGAGATGTCTGTGGACTTTCTCTTCATTGTCTGAAAATTGACATAACATATACATGCACCAGCTAACGACGTTAGCTAGGTAACTCTTGTCAAAACGTGTCAAAGACACATCAAAAAGCTGCTGTAACAGTATACTGTAACCATTTGGCACTTAAAAAGCACGTCACGACACATAATTACCCGTCTTCTTTTACTAAAGAATATTTTTGACTTATTTACTTACCTCTTCTTCGTCTTCTTTCTTAACTTCTTTTGAAATTGTTGACCGACGGGCACGCGCTGAGCTGTTGCTGTCTGAGCGCGCAACAGCGGCATGGACGGAGGGGCGGGGGAGAGGGCTGGCTACTGTGTGCGATCGAAGGTCTAGAGCGGCTTGCCTGCCTGGCTGTGCATTAGGGACGAAATGCATAACTGATGCTACTAAAATTGATACTGGCCAGTGGGGTGGCCAGGAGTCGGCCAGGGGTGGCCACGGCCACCCCTGGCCACCCCCTGGTGGCGCCATTGCCTGACTAACTACCTACCCTGCACTTGAGGCGACAAAAACAAAAAAAAAAATTTAAATATATATATATATATATATATATATATTTGCCATCATGAAAATACACATTAAAAAAAGTTAACTTTTTCTGTAAGGCGTGCAGCGTGTTGGATTTCCTAAAGATAATATTAGAACATATGAATTTATATTATAAATGACCCATGTTGACCCAAATGTAATGCCATACAGCATTCTGATCAAAATATTATTCATAAAGCCTGCCCAGGGCTAGGGCCTCATTTATAAAATGTTGCGCAGAAACCATCCTACATTTGATCTTACGATCATATCTCAAATATTCCTGGGATTCATATGAACATACGAACAGAAAATGCGCGTAACCTCATGTGTGAAATTTGATCGCAAATTATCTTGCTGCACCATTGGTTTCAGTTATCTGCCTTGTAAACGACTCCTAATTAATATCATCAACATAAAAAACATCACCAATCATCATAATTTAGAACAGCGAGCTCCAAGAACAGCTTATATATAAAAAAACTGCAATAATCCAACAATAAAAATGTAGCTTCAGACCCTGAAATGCTGCTTTTCCACGTCAAAGACCGTTTTTATAAATATGAGCGCATGTGTGGATTTAAGCTTACACACAGAGATGGGCACAAATACATACAAATTTATTTAAAATAAAAAGACAAAATACTGTGTGGAATTAACAAAAAAATACAAATACTAAATACTGTGTGGGAAAATGTATTTAAATACAAATACAGTATTTTGTATTTTGAAAATACACAAAATACATTTGAAATTGGCCATCCAGCGAAGTAACAATATTATGGCCTGTTTACACCAAGAACGATAATTATAAAGATACTATATTGGTATTCTAAGTATACACAGTTGTGTCATGTCACTTTAAATACTCAAGCTAAAGCAGAAAATTCCGATTGGCTGTCAATGTTAACATTTATTCTTTGTGCATTATAGTTTAACTGTGGTGTGCTATCTATCTTTTCACTTAGATTTAGGAGTACTCACACTAGGGTATCTGATCCGTGCTTGAGCACGTACACACACACACACAACACACACACACACACACACACACACACACACACACACACAAACACACACACACACACACACACACACACACACACACCACACACACACACACACACCACACCCACACACACACACACACACACACACACACACACACACACACACACACACCCCTAAAGTCCAGTTCATTTCACAAGTGTGACTGCTCTGTACCGTGTCCAGTGCGGTTCGTTTAACCATGACCCGCCTGAAGAGGTGGCTCGGGTCCGGTACACATGTAGTGTGATCTCTAACCACGCCAGAGCATGGAACAGTTCATTTACTATTTTTGTATGCGCTATTGTTATCATTATGACAGCAAAAATCTTTATAACTACTTGGATATAACACTTTTCAGTTAATTTAATTCGAGTACATTTAGATTTACAATGGGTTTGGTTCTCATCTTATTGGTGAACAGGTATTGTAGTTTGTGAGTAAAGCTGCAAATTCCACCATTATCCTCAGCTGCATCTGTAATAATCCTCTGATATCTGTCTGTTAGCGAAAGGACAATCGCGCTTGGGCTTTAGTTCAAGGCAGCTGTGCCTAGTGTGAGTATGCCCTTAGAACAATTTTTTTTAATTGTCTTTATTATTAGCATAATAGTTATCTTTGTCTTGGGGTACACACACATAGGCTAATGCTGCTTATTACTCTTACTACTTATTATCCATGTTTTTTTTTCGCTCTGACATGTCAATAGCTCCTGCCCACTAAAAGCTCCACAGATATATTTGCATACCACGTATATAAATTATATAGAAAAAGTTCAATCGATTTACACTTTCTATCATCGCCGACATTTACAGGTGCAAATGATTTTGTCAAGCAAAATCGATTCAAGAATTTGGGTGAACTTCACAAGGAATGGACTGAGGCTGGGGTCAAGGCATCAAGAGCCACCACACACAGATGTCAAGGTATTTGGCTAAGTTGTCGTATTCCTCTTGTTAAGCCACCCGTCACAGACAACGTCAGAGGATCTTACCTGGGCTAAAGAGAAAGCTGGACTGTTGGCCCAGGTCCAAAGTCCTCTTTTCAGATAAGAGCAAGTTTTGTATCATTTGGAAACCAAGGTCCTATAGTTGGAGGAAGGGTGGAAAAGCTCAGCAGTTGCTTGATGTCCAGTGTTAAGTTTCCACAGTCTGTATTGATTTGGGGTGCAATGTCTTCTGGTGTTGGTTCATTGTGTTTTTTAAAACCAACGTATGCACCGTTTACCAAGCATTTTGGAGCATAATGCTGCCTTCTGCTGAACTTTTTAAAATGCTGATTTATTTTCCCAGGATTTGGCACCTGCCCACACTGCCAAAAGCACAAAAGTTGTTAAATAATGGTGTTGGTGTTTATGGCCAGCAAACTCATCAGACATGATCAGAGAGTCTATGGGTATTTTCAAGAGGAAAATGAGAAACAAGAAACCAAAAAAATGCAGATGACTAGAGCAGAACCTGGGCTTCCAAACCACCACAAAGATCACTATGCCACCGAATTGAGGCAGTAATTAAAGCAAAAGGAGCCCCTGCCAATAGTACATATACAGTAAATTAAAATACTACAGAAGGCCAACAATTCTAAAAATGTTTTTTTATTGTCTTATGGACTAATTTGTTGATATAGTGAATTGGTGGGTTTTTGTTAAATGTGAGCCAAAAAACAATTAAAAGAACCAAAGACTTAAACCTAGTCTGCGTGCATTGAATCCATTTTGAGTTTATTATTGAAATAAATTAACTTTTCCATGAGACTAATTTATTGAGATACCTGTATAGTCATATCGCTGACAGTAATGATTAAAGTTTAAAAAATTTGACTAGTTGATAAAACTAAAATCTGACAAAAAAAAAAAAAAACTATATATGCTATGTTTACCTTGCTGTTTTTTTTTAATATCATAAATAAGTTGCCCCGGCTACTAGGCTATCTTTTATAGCCTTTTCTCACAGCAGCTAGAATACTTAAATGTATCATGTTGATGGCGGATTGTAATCCAGAAAGGATTATGGGTTTATTAAACACGTGAATGAAGTTCTGTGGGTGAGAATAAATTCGTCAGCCAAAATGGCTGCTTCAGAAAGCTTGGAAATCCTTTTCTCATTTAAATGAACAACCAGACTTTCTGGCACACAGCTCTTGAAGTCCTCCAACAACACAAGATCTTGAAGCTCCTCAAAAGTTGCGGTTTTGGTGGCAAAACACCACTTCTCAAAAAGCATTCTTTTCTCCCTTGCAAATTCTATAAATGTTTGCTTGGCCAATTTTGAAAAAGATCTGAATCTCTGACGGTATGCCTCTGGTACCAATTCATAGGCTCTCAATACCGCCGCCTTCACAGTATCATAATCCAATGAGTCCTTTATTGACAGCACCAAAAGTTGTTCCCCTATGATAATGAGCCAAAGAACCACTTTTAGTGCTATATAGCACCATTTATTTTAGAGTGTAGGCAGTATTTCTCCTTGTTTGAAGTGGCATCTTTAAAGTTGGAACTGGAAATCAGCAGTCTAATAAAGAGGTTGATTGGCAAAAGAGTATTTTATATATTTTGAAAATACTAAAATACTAAGATTAAATGTATATACAAAATATATTAGATTTTTTGCAAAGGTATTTAAATACAAAATAGTATTTTGTATTTCAAATACGTATTTTAAATACATTTATTTGAAATACTGCCCATCCCTGCGTACACACAATCTAGAATCAAATCTTAGCGTACGCAGTCGCACACTTTAAAAATAAGTGTTTACTCTGATAAAACATTCATCATAATTTGACAACACATTTTTTTTCTTTCCTTTTTAGAAAAATAAATGTCAAATTTCTTGTTTTGAACTGATACATATACTTTTATGTTGCAACAAATAAACTTGAGCCAAGTGGCCTTGACCAGTTATTTTTCTGCCACCTGGTGGTATGCAACAGATTAAGATTCAGTAAGTAACCATAGGGCTTGATAAACAATCTTTCATGGTCCGTTACATTTCCTCTTTTGACAGAGTTATAGATATACATGGCATTTTCTTTATGGAGCAAATTTCAACTAAAAAAGTAAATTTTTATATTTACGAAATGTTATATAAACTGAATTTGAAATTAAGTTTGAGTAAATAAAGAATACATGTTTGGTGTTTAATTGAAATATGGAAAAACAGTTAGTTTTAAACTATTAAGTTGATATATATATATATATATACACACACACACATACACACTCACTGGCCACTTTATTAGGTACACCTTGCTAGTACCGGGTTGGACCCCCCTTTGCCTTCAGAACTGCCTTAATTCTTTGTGGCATAGATTCAACAAGTTGTTGGAAACATTTTGACATGATAGCATCACGCAGTTGCTGCAGATTTGTCGGCTGCACATCCATGATGTGAAATCTCCCGTACCACCACATCCTAAAGGTGCTCTATTGGATTGAGATCTGGTGACTTTGGAGGCCATTTGAGTAAAGTGAACTCATTGTCATGTTCAAGAAACCAGTCCAAGATGATTTGAGCTTTGTGACATGGTGCATTATCCTGCTGGAAGTAGCCATCAGAAGATGGGTTCACTGTAGTCATAAAGGGATGGCCATGGTCAGCAACAATACTCAGGTAGGCTGTGGAATTTACACGATGCTCAATTGGTACTAAAGAGCCCAAAGTGTGCCAAGAAAATATCTCCCACACCAGCCTGAACCATTGAGACAAGGTAGGATGGATCCATGCTTTCATGTTCTTTATGCCAAATTCTGACCCTATCATCTGAATGTCGCAGCATCAGACCAGGCAACATTTTTCCAATCTTCTATTGTCCAATTTTGGTGAGCCTGTGCAAATTTTTGCCTTCGTTTCCTGTTCTTAGCTGACAGGAGCGGCACCCGGTGTGGGCTTCTGCTGCTGTAGACCATCTGCTTCAGGGTTCAACGTGTTGTGCATTGAGAGATGGTATTCTGCATTCCTTGGTTGTAACGAGTGGTTATTTGAGTTGCTGTTGCCTTTCTATCATCTCGAACCAGTCTGCTCATTCTCCTCTGACCTCTGACATCAACAATGCATTTTCGTCCACACAACTGCTGATATTGCTGCTATAGATATTTTCTCCTTTTCAGACCATTCTCTGTAAACCCTAGAGATGGTTGTGCATAAAAAACCCAGGAAGATAAGCAGTTTTTGAAATACTCAGACAAGCCCGTCTGGCACCAACAACCATTCCACGTACAAAGTCACTTAAATCCCCTTTCTTCCCCATCCTGATGCTCGGTTTGAACTTCAGCAAGTCGTCTTAACCACATCTAGATGCCTAAATGCATTGAGTTGTTGCCATAAGAATGGCTGATTATTAGCAATTTGTGTTACCAAGCAATTTAACAGGTGTACCTAATAAAGTGGCTGGTGAGTGTATATTTTAGTTATAAACTATCCATTTAAAAATATTACTATTGAATTAATTTTTCCCAAAACCTCCGGAACATCATTACTGAAAAGGTAAGACAGAGCATGAAAAAAACCTAAAATAATCACTATTTCCTGCTATATAAGTTGCATATAATGTTACCCCACCAACCTTATCTAGATGAACATGTTAACATTGGGTTTGTTTTATAGCAAAAGATTTTTATTGGCTTGCCTGATCAAGTCATCTGACATGTACAGCCCTGTGACAAAAATCAGACTGAAGTCAGGACAATATATGATACAAACATTTGGTGCAATAGTGATCAGAGGAAAGCCATTAAAATACAACAACAAAAATAACTTCATATACATCAGAAACAAAATGAAAACAAAAACATTTAGTGTTTTTGTACATTATTGTAAACAAATTCTCTCAATAAATCATATCAAAACACATGGCAAGTAACAAAAACAAGGGGAAAATGAGACAAATCATGAACTTATTCTATAAAGAAACACTGCTTGGAATTGCCGCAGAAATATCAGGAAAAAAATGAAATGGTACATTTTTATTCCAACAAATCGGCTTTATCTGTAAACATGGGTGGCATTATAAGATTATACAATAAGCTGACACATACTACAATATTTCCACTACATGAAACATGTCCCTGGTTTTCTCATTTTTACAATGATATGAGGTATATTAAGGTCAATCATATTCTTCACGCCACTCTTTTTTTCTTCCATTATATAAAAGCATGGAACGAGTTTGGAGTGCAGCATTTAGACTTTGATCTTGACACCATCACAGCAATGGCATTTCTCTGGGACAGGTTTACATAAAAGGCAAGGGGACAAAAGCAGGGCAAGATCACAGAAAGGCCTCACAACAGACAGTGTTGTTGCATGGACCAAAAAACAGGAAGACAAAGCAGCCTACCACTCTTTCCAAGGGCATCAACAATTCCATTGGGAAGAAAACACCTCATCTCAACATGAAGTCTTTACCTAATTCACTGCTCATTCAATAACAAAAACACCCACAGGTTTAGGTCCTTCCGATTCACTGGGTTCTTCTCCCTGCAACATTGTAAAAGGGAAGCTTGCAATTTTGTCAGGCATTAAATTCAAAACTACACAATAAGAGGTAGAACTCCAATTGTTTCTGCTCAGCCCAAGTCAAGTAATCATGATACCGGAACACCTTCAGAGCAAAAATGCTTCAGCCCACAACTATAAAAAAGTGGCATTGATGTCCAATAACAGTGTTTTTAATAAAAGGGACAAAATATCACCTGTACCCCAATGAATATTCAAAAATGCCCTCTGTTATGGCAGATTTTCCGTTCCCTCCCACACTTTTAAAAATCACAGCTTTCTTCATCAAAAATAATAGTTTTGTGTGTCCTGAATCTGAATTCTTGCTTTCAGTGGTTAATAAAAGTGCTTATTGTATTCCTTGAGAGATCAAAGTGATGTTAGCTGACAAAAAGTAAAGTTTAAAGAAGGGGATAAGAATTACTGCTCACCCTGAGACAATAGTTATGTAGTTCCATGTAGCTACAAATATCTAAATACACTTGAATGTTTCTTGAATGAATCTGCCTACTTGACTACCAGTATGTTTTTGTGATTTAAACATGGCCCTTAGGGATGAAAGTGTTTTCAAACTGATATCAGAAGTACCATACACTTTACAAACGCACAAGAAGTGAAAAAAGTTTCCAGTGTCATACCACTGAACTCGCAGATTCCCGATTGGCTTTGTCTTTTTCTCCAAGGAATTTCAAAAACAAGAATCTTCACTGTCATTTCAAAAAAGGTAATTTACACCTGTAAAAAAAGGTGCTAGTGCACCTTATTTAAAAAAAAATTTTTTACTGTTTTTCCTGAGTAATACTTTAGATCATTGTAACAGACATTACATTTTTTGCCATTGAATACTGGGCCAGTCCCTGACATCTGTTATTATTGTAAATCATCTTTCATTTTTAACTTAATCTTACAACTGGACTACGATCGCTAAGACATACAAGATTTCTGAAAAAGTCCTTCGCTAGCCTCTAATTTCACTGGAAGTTTCATTTAAGTCTAGTTTTACCTCTCCACTACGCTAATAAAATAAAATGACTAAAACACATTAAAAAGAAGAATGTGAAAAATTGCATTTGAGGTCTTAAAGACCTTCCCTGGTAACGTCTTCTATTGACATTTAATTGCAGTGTATTAATTAAAGTTTTAAACAGCGAGGAGAGGGAAGCATTGGAGACAGTCCTCATCCCACATAACAGGGTCAGGTGTTCTCCCTTAACCTTTACCTGTAACTTTGGCTTCTGGGGGTTTTGGATCCTGAGCTAGCTGGCTCGTTGACATCGGCTAACAGACTAGTATACCCTGAGAATTCAGACACGGGAGTCCGCTGTATCCTGTGGTCGACCTCCGTGACACCCACTCGTGGGTCGCCACCATAACCGAGTGGGGTTCGGCAACCAGACTTGAATTGAGACCCGAAGGCTTGGGCGAAGTTCTCTATCTGGTAGGCGGAACGCATGTCCACTTCCTTAGATGGCTCCAGGGCAGTGAGGTCAGGGTAGACGGAGCCATTAGACGAGCCGCCACCGGTGCCGTTTCCATTGATGCTGCTTTTGACCGAAGAGCCACTGTTCTTGGACTGCTGGTCTTTCTGGCCACCGTTGGTCAGCTCCTGAGTTGCAAGAGGGTATGGTGGTGAGTGCTGCTTTTCCAGCTGGTCGGTGAGCTCTTGAGATGGGGTAAGCTGCTGGTGAGGGGCAGGGTCTAGACTGCTGAGATGAAAGGCCTGTTGAGACGATGGTGAGGCATGGGAAGGAGACGGAGAACCTACCAGCATTCCGAAATGGGACTTGCTTATGGATGTCGAGGAGGAAGGTGCAAGAGGAGAGGAAACAGGCTGTCCGAATCCACACTCCAGTGGCGAGGTGGTGTAGATGTTTTTTTCTGGGAAGAGTGTGCTAGCGGGGCAGCTGCTGGATGACAACAGGCTTGGGTAGGGTCCGGATGGGCCCAAAATAAAGTTACTGCTATGGCTGGTTCTCTCCAGGGTCTGGAGCAAGAACTTTGAGTACTCGTTCATCACCCCAGTCTTGTCTCCAGAGCCAGGAGATTCCACATCCTGACCCAGTTCAGAGGTGGCGGAGGCTGGATGCAATTCCACGTGGTGTGAATCTTGCAGACCGAATGTCACATCATGGTGAGAGCCATCAGATTTGTGGCTGTAGTGGTCCAGCAGGCTTTGTAGCACCTCATCTGGGATCCCTGATTTGTCATGCTTGTCAACACTTACCAAAGGCGAGGTGTCAAGCAAGGCCAATGTAGGTTCTCCAATGCCACCCTGGATTACTGTTGGCTGCGGAAGATGGACAGAGCTGAAGTCTGCTGCGCTGTTAGCAGCATGCAGGTACCGTCTCTTTTTCAAAAACTGCATGGCATCATCATAATTGCTGCTGGTACCTCCTTGTTTGGGTCCACTGGAGGTTTGGAGGAGGCAGAGACCATCCATATTTCCGCCTCCAGACATGTCCATAGAGCCTGGCTTCTGCTCATGGTTGGTCTGCTCCATAGAAACCGCACCCTTGTCATTTCCCTTGCGGCCACCTTTCTTAAATACAAGCTTGGGTGTGCGTCCATGCTGGTTGCTCATCTCATCCAGAGCCCCTGAAGAAGATGCCCCTGATCCACTGGGGATGTTCAAGGCATAGTCTTGTGGGCCGAGTCCTTGTACCATCTGCACTCCTCCTCCCGCAGCTGCTCCTTTCTTTCTTCGTCGCTCTCCTCCATCATTGCTAGTTTTGGACTTGCCCCTCTTGCGTGATGGAGCACTAGTGTTTCCCTGAGTGAGTAGGTAGCTGCCTTGACCCATGTCCTCATCTCCGAGGTCCAGCATCCCTGGGTCCAGACCTTTCTTTATGGCTTCTCCACAGGTTCTCTTGTGCTTCAGTAATCGATCCGTCCGTGAAAAATACTACGGGGCAAATAAATTGTGTTAGTGATGCTCATTATTTTGTCCAGATCAAATTAACTTGTTAAAGAATACATTGGGTGGTTCTCAATGCTCAAATTGATGCTTCTTCATTTCCTCGCTCTTCCGTCCTCCAGTCATTGACTCAGATATAGACCAAAGTTAGCCATCTTGGAGGCTCAATTGTACACATTATTTTTAATGTAAGAGTGGACACAGCCATTTTAACTTGCATGTGCAAGGATTTCCAGTGTCATCCACTTCCAGTCATTTTAGATACACAAAAACATTCTAATATGCATCGTAATAATGCAACTGGTAGTTGTTTTGTTTATTTTAATTTACTGTCAATCAAACACTGTCCACCGCACTTATTATTCTTCAAAGCTATGCATCTCTAGCAACAAATTAAATAAGAAAAAAATGCTGACTTTTATGTTTTTCCCATTTCTTTATTGTGGACACTCTTATTTGTCATATATTGTATATTTCAATCAAAATCCATTTTACTACTACTTTGATTATTTCATACTAGATAATTATCTGTTAGGACTCACCTGTAGACAGGTGTCACATTTATATGGCTTTTCTCCACTGTGTGTCCTTTTGTGTCTCTCCATGTGATACTTCTGTATAAAGCGCATGTTGCACTGGTCACAGCTGAATGGTTTTTCCCCTATTAAAAAAAAAAATCTCAGCGCCATCTTAATATTTACCTCTTACAAGTATAGGACAAAAGTAAACACTCACCGCTGTGGATTTTCTCATGCCGTTGTAGCAGATACTTCTGTATGAAGCTCATATTACACTGACTGCACCTGAAAGGCCTCTCACCTGTACAATAAAAAGCAAATCCATTCTACTTTTTACCAGAAACCAGTGGTGGACGAAGTACACAAATCAAGTAATTGAGTAAAAATACAGATACGTATTATAAAATATTACGCCAGTAAAAGTACTGCTTTTTCAATTTTACTCGAGTGAAAGTACAAAAGTACTAAATTTTTTATGTACTTAAGTAAAACAGTACTGATAGATATTTATTTTGCAATTTTATATAGAATACTCAATTTAATTTAATATTTGCACATTTGTATAATCCTACTGCTCAAAATACCTGGGATTTTCACAAAATAACCACTATATGGAGTCAAGATATATATTTTTTGTTGATATGGTCTACGTTGACGAGAGTGATGTAGTAATGTTCGCTGTGAAGCTTACATTGTAATGTACCTGAGATAAAACAGTTGACCATCTGATTTTCACCAGTAAGAAAAAGTTTTAAAACTTGTTGTTTTGCCGTCAGTTATATATGACATGAGAATAACGCCTGAAGTTAGGAAGAACATTTTAAGGAAAATATAATTATAGTTTCATAATGATTTTTTTTCTTCTCAAACCTTGTCTGTGGTGTAAAAACACCCCTGGTTAAATGCCCCCAGAGGGCATCACTTCCCACTTTTATAATTACCGTAGTTATGTTTTGAACATCACATCCATTCTTTTTCCCTCAGATGTAATCTATCTAGGTGGTTGAATAAAAATATTTGGACTAAATTTATATCTAAAAATTTCCTCAACTTAGCACCAGCAAGCTTGTTAGCTATACAGTTAACAATATTTACTTTTTTTAGCATGGTTATGAATAAACATTCGTATGTCTACTCGGCTATAGTTGATCTAAACAATATAAAAATGTATACTGTTGATAAACAATATAAAAACAGATGTCACATAAGGCTAAATGCGTAGCATTTTAATAAAACTGCTAAGGTTACAGCAGCGGGGAATATTAACGTGCATGAGTCATTTTATTTGATCGGTGTCATTTTAATGTTTCGTTTTTTGACCTAAAACAGAGACACTGATGTTGATGTGTACGCCTATGCATTCAAGCATTTCAGTGGGCTTAAAAAGATCACCCATTACAGCAGATTTATTTCTAAAAAAACTGAACATTTTGACCTAAATATAATTTTCAGTTACAATAATTAATCCTAAAATTCGACATTAGTAACTTTCTTTCGCAGCATCAGACGCGCGTGCTCACAAGATCTCCCGGTTCTTATGAGTTCAAGTTCACTGAAGACTCGCTCTGAACATTTCATTTGAATCAGTTAGTTGTCGACTCGAGAACAGCTGCAATCGGATCATTTAAATTCATGAATTAATCATTTGTTTCAATTTGTGAACCAATTGAACAGGTTAATTGAAAATAATAAGTTTGTTCATGAATCAGACACAGCTTCTGCGTCTCGGAGCATGTGATATATGATAAGGAGTAACTATATGTTTTATGAAATGTAGTGAAGTAAAAAGTACGATCTTATGTTTTGGAATGTAGTGAAGTAAAAGTAACTCAAAATAAAACTACTCCAGTACATTTTTCAAGTATCTGTACTTTACTGAAGTACAGTAACGAAGTAAAGCTACTTCGTTACTGACCACCTCTGCCAGAAACACCCCATAAATACAGTTTGAGCCTGAATATCTCCGCTCTAGTGGAGTTAACAGTAAAAGCTGCTCACCTGTGTGAATGAGCACATGTCTCCGCAGATGATATGAACTGCGGAAGGCTGCATTGCAGTGCTCGCAAATATGCGGTTTAGAGTTGGGAGAGAGGGGCCCAGCATCACCATCCAGCATGAGTGACTAAAACAGCAAGTAGACAAAAATACATTAAAACACCTGCATGTATTAACTTAGAAAATTAATTACTCACTTTTTTTGGTAGGGCCCTATGATTTCCGCGATGCAGAAAACGTGGACGGAATCGCAGAATCCAGTAATAAAATCGGATTTTACAGTTTAAAATGTCATAAATGTCACGTAATGTGTCAAAGTTTGTATGAATTAATCAAAAGTTGGTCATTACACTTAAATCAAATCGCGATATGGACTAGACTACATTAGTGATACACTATTTTGATATTGTGCAGTTGCTTTGACACAATTTGTATTGTTAAAAGCGCTATATAAATAAAGTTGACTTGTATTTGTAAATATTACGCTACAAAAGTTGATTTAAATATGAATCATGCATGTTCTGTAAGAATGGAGCAGACGCACGGTTTTGTTTACAAACATTACACGGCGCTCGTCTGCAGTCTCAATGAGGACATAAATATATGAACAATAGCTCCAGAACTGTTCTGAGTCACTTCATGAGCATTTTACCATTTAATTTGAGTAAAACTATCGTCATATCATATACACACAGAACTTTAAGGGTATTCACAGCAACCCGTCAAAATAAAAGTTTGGTTTAACTTATTCAAGATATTGTGCCAGAAATAGGCTATATTACTACTATTTACCTACCTTACTACTATCACCTGATTTGATCTACATTTCACTTCTGATTATACCCTGTATAATTTATTATGTGACAAATAAAGAAACCTTGAACCTTTAGCAGAATGTACTACTACAACTACTACTGTTGAAAAATAATACAACTGTATTTTTTAAAGAAATAAATCACAAAATATTTTATTTTAATTATTTGCAAAAATGTAAATGTTTAATTTTCATTAATTAAAATATTAATTACATTAATGTGATATGCCTTCATCTGATAACCAGTAAAATGTATATATACACAACACAGAATTTCTGAGTAGTGGCAACTGTAAGAATATTTTTTTTTGTATGCATTACAAATAATCAAACATTCTAAAACACAGAATTTGGTAACAATAAAACAAGAGGAGAGAAAAAAAACAAAACATTTAATACGATCCTAAACATGTAATTTTTGTTACTTTTAATTACATTTATTTTAATTAAAAGTTAATGTTAAATTGTATAAGTTTCATGATTTTAATTAATTAAACATGCTTTTTGATTAATACAATTTTATTTGATCATTAAAAAGGAGTCCAGAAAAATTAAAATGCGAAAAAAACGTCATCCAGAAAAATTAAAACGGAAAAAAATGAATTTAGAAAAAAATAAAACGGAATATGGGAAAAAATACAACGGATTTCATGGGGCCCTATTTTAGCCCATACATACACACATGCACGTGTGTGTATATTTGAAAGGTCGGTGTATCAGAGATGTCTCAGGTTAATGTTGAATTAAAGTTGATAAACGAACACTTCTGTAGACAATTACATTTCTGCAATAGACCCCTTTTCTGTTAGTAAACAGTGACACTTTTCTGTGGGCGGAGCTCAACTGGAGGCAGAAAGTTTTTTTAACAATAACTGGAGAAATTCCGATTTAACCTGCATATATGTAAGGTCACTCACTGTCCGGGACCACGAGGTTAACTTTAACGGACGAAACCAGATTGGCCGACCCGTACACGCTTTTACTCAAAGAATAGACGATCGGACAGGATTCCCTCCGGTTGAGTGACTCACATCTAACGTGTATAGTAGAGACAAATTCACTGTGTCTATCTAGTCATGAAGATGAAAATATATTTAAATTTGAACAGGCAACTATTTTTTCAGCTACATTATTATTCCAGCCACAATTAATCACAACACTGTATATACAATTACAGATGATTAAGCATATAATTTGTCCCTTTGTTGTTTTACACACATGCACACAGACATTATTTCAAACACAACATATTCGTGAGATGCAAGAAATCTTCAGATGCGCCCATAACAACAAGACAATACTTTATTGAACCTTTTCTGATAAGAAGTGTGAGCTGCAAACGCGATCATGTTTGACGGTGGTTTCTGTCCAGTCCGCTCGTTTTATCTCGTTTAACCACAGCTGTCGTCTGTCTTTTGTCTGGCAGTGGCAGCAGGTAACGTTATGCGTTAAAATTTCAAATTGAAGCCTCTACTACATCGATTCTGGCACCCAACATCACAGCAAGGTGATATTTTTAAGCTCCTCGTGTAGACAAATCTGCACTGTTTTGAATGGGCTGCCTCCAGTTTTCACTTTGTTTTGCCTCCAGCTAGCGCTGTGACATAATTGTGACGTCGGCCCTAAAAGGGTCTATAGGCATACACTGTCATACAAAAGAGTCTAAAAAGAATGTCCAGATGATCCATTTGTGACAGTTACATCACAATGTTTGCATTTCAAAATTCTACTAACTATTAAAGTTTTAAATGACAGTGAATTATAAAATGGTAGCCTATACATACCTTTGCGGAATCTCCTTGTTTCCTTCTGGCTTTGCCATCTGGTCCTTCTCCATTTGCTCTCCTCCCTCTTCTAGGCCCAGATTCTTTTGGGTCTTTCCCCAGTCTTCCAGAGAACTGCCAATGAAGCACAGAAAAATTGCATGAAATAAAAACACAAAGACAGTATAGTACAGCATGAAGAACAGTGTATCAATAATATCTAATTTATCATCTAGACTTACGTTGCTAAGGCTTAGGTCATGCAAAAGCATATTCTGGTGGTTGCCAAGCGACATGTCCAGCATATCAGTGCTTTTTCCTCCTGCTGTTCCGGTTCCTGTTGCATACATTGGAAGGCGGTAATCCAACTCACTGAGCTTCTCCTGTTTGATACCCATACTGTGGAGAAAGCCACCACCGTGGTCAGGAGAGTCACGCTCCTTCTTCAGAATCATCTCTTGGGGCAGATCCGACATGGAGGCTTGTGAGGTCAGGCGCGTGAAGCTGGTCACTGGAGGTAAATGGCTGAACATGATCATGCTGGGGGGAAAGTTGGGGTCTATGCCTCCGTTCCGTAAAAACTCATTGCCTAGCTTGTCTTGGATAATACTCATGCTTGGATCTTCAACAGGCCAAAGTTCATTGATGAAATGTGCTATGAAGACATGAAAATATGAGACGGATTATGAATTGATGTAGTACATCAATGTCATATACCATTGAGGAAAAAATAGTTTGTAATTTATAGGAAAAAAGACATTCTGTTCTGTTTATATAAATCTATTAGAGTAATGTGCAGTGTTTCATTTTCTTAATTATTCCAGATCCATAAACATAACTGATTTCATTAACAAGATCGCTATACAGCTAATGATTTAGGGAATTGTGCACATTGTGTGTATGATATGCCATTGTGTGATAAAGCTTAAACTAACTTGGCCAATTATAATTATAATGCAGCTTTCATGACAAAACAGAATCAGAGAATTGGTCCATTACTGCTGCATTGGTTTTCCAAGATGCAATGTGTTAATTCCACCAGAAGTTATCAGATATCTCTAAAATCAAGGTCATAATTGCTGTGCTAGGTACAGAGGCGAATAAAGACCTCTCCAAAGTCAGGATGATTCTAGTATTTACCATATTACTGAAGCAGCTGACATATGAAAGCTGACTAAACCACCAATTATATAAGCGACTTCAAAACTATATTATTTCAAAATCATAAAACAGACCAAGCGTTGTCTTTTTATTTAATGTTGTTATTAATTGGTCACGAATATTTATAACATACAAGGTCTAAGTGGGGGAAAAGTGATTTTTTTATATAATTAGGCCTAACGTTAGTCCTTTTAAATTATTAACAGATTGCGATTATTGAGTGTTGAGATAATTTCAACCAGATTCGGGTCAACGACACCATAGTAATAAACGACAACGTTTTAGTTTTGATTAATGTGTATAAGCACACGTTAAAAATATGCAACCCTTCTGAAGACCCGGATCAGTCCTTTTTGATGATCCGTTAGCTAACCTTAGCAGCATTAGATTAAAGATACAAAGGACGACTTTGAAATAGTTTTTGCAAACACACTGGAAATTGCTTCAATAAATACTTAAAACACCCTTTATATGTAGTTTATTATCTTTTTTTAGAAAATTAAACACGGTCCAAGCTCCGAGTCTGTGGGTGCCCCAACATTGTTCTCTATTGTGATCAGCTAACGTTAATGGATAACTTAGCTGCTTAATCTTACTAATATAACCCATTTTTAAACATATTTATTATTATTATAATATCACGTTTAAGTACACGGGTAGTTTATTTTCACGTACTTGCTTTGTTTACTTAACACGTTTGCAGAGCTGAACTGTGTAAAATGTAACCAGTTTAATCAAATCCGGCTAATCTAGTCGTTCATCACAATTACCAAACACATCTCCGTCAAAATGACTCCATTAGCAGCTAACGGCTAACTAAAGCGAAAGGGTAAGACATGAGAACTTCAACAAGATTTTAAACAAACTCGTGCGTGTAAATGTGGATACCTCTCGACACGAATACGCTATACAAGAAAGATTAAAAACTAAAAGACACAAGCAGAATCAAGTGTTTTATTGAACTACGTGACGAACGGGGTTAGCCAGCAATAGCATGCAGATAAAAGAGCTACTGCTAACAGCCCACCAGCACGCGACGAGCTATTATGCTACCATTGCAACAAACCAAGCCCGATACACAGAATCGTGCACTTCCAGTGTAGTTTCTTTGATAAGAACTAAAGAGCTGCAATTTTGTCACATTTCTCGTGCTTGCCCTGTACACGAAGTGTGATATACCGTGACCATTCATCACCATCACTAATTATAGCCCACACACAGTAACACAATCCGCCGTGAATAAGCGGCGATAAGTGCGATTTAAAGAGCACACCGAAACTGGTAACGTTATATGTGTACGTTACGTCTGCAAAGGTAGATTTAACTTTTTGCTAAAAGCGCCTTAATCGCCACAGTCTCAGGCAGCAGAAACAATGATGCTCGGCGCTGAAACGCATCTCTCGCTTGAGCGGCTGTGATTTCATTTGGAGCTCTCCACCGTGCGCAATCCCTCATCGTTACAACCTCGGGCACAAATAAGTAGTACAAACGCATATCCCACTTACTTGTACATGACCGCGGCCGACTCGTAGCATTTAAATGAATCCAGGCGCTCGATTCTTTGAGTCACTTTACAGCCAAAACATTGTTCTCTTGCCGCTGTTGGCCTCTTCCATGTTGTGTCGACGCTGGGAATTGTGGGTTGAGCGGACGGGTCGTAAGAGGAGACAGACGGATACAGGAGTAGTCAAGCAGGGGGCCACTATGCAAATTAAGATTGTGCCTATCTGAACATCTGCGACTTTGTCCTGCTTATAAATGAGTTATTTACTAAATTGCTGGGACGGTTTATTTTTTATTATTATAATGTTTAATCATTTAATCAGGCTATACACACTTTGATATAACATATCTATCTATCTATCTAAAACTGATTTTACTGAGCACTCAACAATACATTAATTGAAATAAATGTACATTCGGACTCAAGAACATTTGTTTTGTTAAATATTTCAATCACCAACTTTCATTCAAGCCTACCGTTGATTTATAAACTGGATGGGACAGAAACTTTTCATATTTTAATGTCAGCTGACAAAATAAGGTGTAGTATAAATCTTAAAACTATTTTATCCAATTTACATTCACATAAAGCTTTTGTGTAGGATAATGTGTTTTGCAATAAAGAGCATAGTAACATATTGAAACTTACATATTTTCACATTTTTGCTTTGTCTATTTTTTGTAACATATTGTCATTATTTAACTAGTTTTCCTTAAAATAATCTTTCCTTTAGTCATTTGATTTTGGTAAACATCACCATTGTTGTTTTTTAGGCAGTCTTCATATGCCCTCAGCAGATGGCACTAGTAGCCTATTTTAGCAGACAACCGCACTCAAGAGAAACGACCCCTTTCTCCTCACATTACTACTGCTGCTCAATGGCTTGAGCACACACACGCGCGCAAAAGCAGGTTTACTCACCCCCGTGTAGGTAGAAGAAGCGCGCGTCAGTTCAGATTCGGTGCCGCAGTTTATCTACACTACACAATCTACAAGCTGAGAAGTTGCGAGAAAGACACGCGAGTACTTGCTCTGTTTTTACTCAATTGCTTTTTTGGCGCATCCATACATTTGATCAATTTGAAGATAACAGAAATAATCTTAACTGAAAGGCTGCAAAGCGAAGTTGTCGCTTTATGGAGCACCACGGCGAACGTGTGGAAACTGATCCGCGCGAAACTTACTAGCGTGCTTATCTAACAATTGTGGCTCGAGCATCATGTCTGCGATCAGGCGAAAATTCGGCGAAGACTATCAGGTGGTGAACACCAACCAGGCTATGTCCTCTTCTGCCCCGGCCAAAAGAAAGCGTCAGAGGTTCGTGGAGAAAAACGGGCGCTGCAATGTCCAGCACGGTAACCTTGGCGGCGAGACCAGTAGGTACATCTCTGACCTCTTCACCACACTCGTGGACCTCAAGTGGCGCTGGAACATGCTCATTTTCCTTTTAACGTACACAGTCGCGTGGCTTATCATGGCATCTATGTGGTGGATAATCGCGTACATCCGCGGGGACCTCGGCCACGGCCACGACGAATCGTACACGCCGTGCGTTGCCAACGTTTACAACTTTCCCTCCGCTTTCCTGTTCTTCATAGAGACCGAGGCGACTATAGGCTACGGGTACCGATACATAACGGAGAAGTGCCCGGAGGGCATCATACTTTTTCTGTTCCAGTCGTTGCTGGGCTCGATCGTGGACGCGTTTCTCATCGGCTGCATGTTCATTAAAATGTCTCAGCCCAAGAAACGCGCGGAGACCCTCATGTTCAGCCAGGACGCGGTCATCTCACAACGGGACGGGAAGCTCTGCCTCATGTTTAGGGTCGGAAATCTCAGGAATAGCCACATGGTGTCGGCGCAGATCAGGTGCAAGCTCATCAAGGTAACGTTAGCGCTTTCTGTAGAAAATAATGTCAATAGATCCCATGTGGATGGTGGTGTGTTTGCGCACAGTTTTTATGAGCATCTCTCAACAATACTATAAGGAAAATATCCTACATACAAATATGTTGTTGGTTCCGAACGTAGTTAAGAGCAGTGTTGGATGTTTTGATGCTTCACGTGACACGGGCCCATGGGGAGGGGAGCTTGCAATGATTTTAAACGGAGCTCGCCATAAAACATTGTCCAATGCCTGTTTGCACCTCTAATGTAATGCAATCCGATCTCAGCAGTCTCTGGTTTGCATAGATATCTTGTTTGCTCTCAGAACAAAGAGCAATGACGTGCATACATGAATTGTATTATATGGAGAAGCCTTGCGGTAAGAGTATGCTTCTTGGACACGAAGTACATTTCTTTTGGCTCGATGTAAACTGTCACTAAGCTGTTGAAGCCTGAGTTTAAATATGTTATATCAGCAGCTCAGTTCCGCTCCAAAATTCCGATAGTAGGAGAGTAACATTTTGTAAGTTCCAAGGTCACATTGCATGACCATTGAAAGGGCAAATATGTTCCTGTTGTTTAAAATTCCATGCCATCTTAAGTAATTCAAGCGAATCACATGTCCAAGCAAATACAGTGTGTTATTTCATGAGTTACCATATCACCTATCCAGCCCATCTTTCAGCTGTAGCCTGATTAATAAAACAAATAACCAAAAATAAAATAACCAAAATAATTATAAAATGCGTGGCAGAAAATACAAAAACATGATCTGAACTGGAACACAGCAAACAAAAAAACATTTTAATGAATATTTTTGGTTTGTTTTCAGTAAAAATATCTAGGCTTCATTTAAGAAAAATAGCTTGAGAAAATGGATGATATTACTATATTACATCTGGGTTTAAAGAATACATTGTGCATTATTATTGTTTTATTTATTTACCTTTTTGACAAATGTATAGTTTATGAATTTACAATTTAGCAATTTACAATGAATTTAACACATTTTAGTTAGGTTTATGCAAGTCATAAGTCTTTTTTTACACACTTTTGCCATAACTGGAAACCAAACCAAAAATAATGATTATTTATTTAAATTTTTTACATTGGAGAATCTTGAAATGGCAGAATTAACCAATGCACCCAGAATTATGAAAGAGTAAGAGAACATATAAGGGCAAAGAAAATGTGCTCCAGGATTTACAATAAGCAATACGCAAAACATGGGGCTGAACAGAGTGGAAAGTAGCAGATACACAGAAGGCGGCTGTTGGGGTGGGAGGCTGTGTTCTGAGAAAAGAAGAGCATGATTGACACATGGCTCTCACCACACCACAGTAGGCGCAATGCAGTGAGCACGGGATGACAAATGGTTGACTTCATAAGCACCTTCCTCCCTTCCATTTTGCCCTTTGCTCGTTACTGTCCTATTCAGAGCACTAGAAAAAAAACAGAAACCCATCTATCGCTCTCAGGGCGGCCTGCAGCGTAAGCAATCTGTCCTGCTTCTGAAATTTACAGTCTCTTTTGCTTTCCTTTACTGTTTGTGGCTAATGCCTGATAAATGTTTATACTATACAGTGTTTTTACTGGCCCGGCTGTCTTGAGAGCATCTCAAAAAGATAATGATCAATATTTTGGAAATTAAAATGTTGTCAATCATTGAAATTTGCAACTGAAAGTTCACCCTCAGGTCAAAAAAGTCCATCTGACATACATGCACACATTTACATTTACATTTATGCATTTAGCAGACGCTTTTATCCAAAGCGACTTACAGTGCATTCAGGTTATACATTTGTATTGTCAGTATGTGTGTTCCCTGGGAATCGGACCCACAACCTTTGCGCTGCTAACACAATGCTCTAACCACTGAGCCACAGGAACAGATGCAATGCACAAAAAAAAATATAATAATCTCCTGCACTCATCTGTCTAAACTGGCAACTGCATACTGTGTTCCATGAGCTTTGACATGTTTCTTTCTACAGATATTTGAAAGAAAATAATGTGGACTTTTGCATGCAAAGACGATGGCATCCCTCGAGATTTGTGGTTAGAATGGTAGGGGTTTCTATAGCATCTCACTCAGGCTGATTTGAGAAAAGAATATTCAATATCACCAGGGACTTCATGCTGGGTACGAGCTGCAAGGAACGAAGATCATTTGTGTCTCATAGCTCCCTACCCCTGAACTCCAGAGAACTGTCTTAAAAAAAATATCGTGTAGCCATTCATTCCCCCCTTCCCCCTGTTTCTGCAAAGTTTGACCAGCATATTTGTTTAGCTGTAGTCTTGGTTTTTGGGCATTTCCATAATATTCTTCTATAATTAGAACCACCTTTTATTTATAATATCTGTCATTATTATGAGATATTTTTTTGGAATTTGGAAGTTTTTACATCTAAATGTGTAAAGTGTTCATAAAAAACATTTATACAAATATTTTATATTTAAATAAAAAAATAGCTAAATATTCCATTAAAATTTGCAAAAGCAGAGAAAAAAAAAGTCACCTCAAAAGTTACATTGATGACATTCTGATATGTGATGTGCTTTGGGTTCAAACGCATATGTGGGAAGTGCAATCCACACTTAGTTTCAGCAGCAGTCAAGGACTGTCAGCAGATGTCTCTACGCTACCTTTATCACACCAGCAGATGACACATGACACATTTGCACTTGTAATTTTATAATTTGTAAAAGTACTATAATTTTGTGTGTTTGTGTGTGTGTGGCACATTATACTGAAAACTCTCACTATTTTCCTGGGAACACCACTTTGATTGGTGCACTCAGTCTGTTGACCATCTGTGGCCTTCATCACAGGCAGCCAACCCCGCAGACTTCACTGCCAATCTCTAATGTTAATATGGAAACACAAGGCTATGTGTAAAGGTAGATTAACAAACTGGTTGTTGATTGAAGATGCCATTTAAAATGATTTTGTTGTGCGTGCGGACATCTGTAAATATTAGATTTCAAACCAGAGGTATATGTCATACAATTTTGGCCCTTGTTCTTGTTCTGTCTATGGGTGGGTAGTTGACACACTACAGGACACAGCTGTCACTGTCACAACACTTAAATAGCAGTGCAATTTCATATTTTTAAAGTAATATATTTTCTTTTTTTCGTAATGTTATTGAAAAATATTTAAACAACACAAACATTTATTCATGATAGACATTTGCTGGTCTTAAGATCTGTTGGTCTTTTTTAGCTAGTTTAGCTGCGCAGCTATTGTCTCTCTAAAACTGACCAGCCTGACCAGCTTGAGAAATCAGTTACTTCCTGCAAAACGTTTTTAACAAGGTAAAGAGAGATTCAGGTACCTGGATTGTAGATGTTAGACAATCCCAGTAAAGTATGCTAGATAACTGTAGTTTGCTACATCCTGCACAACACTCACACTCATCCTTTAAGGTCTGGGCAATTGCATCATGCAAACTGTGTTTAGTACAAATTTTTGGGGCATATTTGTCCTGTTACCTGATATGCATAATTCCTTCTGGAATCCAATATCACAACAGCACATCAGCGTGTGCAAATAAACATTACTATCAGCACAATTAATTTTTAGTTCACCCCTGAGCACCACAGGCTGAGATCTTTATCTACAAAATCCTCTGAAGTGTATGGCGAGATTAAATGTAGCATTACAAACTCTAGTATATGAAAGATAAATTGTGAATGTGCCTTAACCGCTTATCTCACCCTGTCTTTGCTTTAGTCTCGTCAAACCCCTGAGGGAGAGTTTCTACCGTTGGATCAGCGGGAATTGGATGTGGGATTTGGAACGGGTGCTGACCAACTTTTTCTTGTCTCCCCCCTCACAATATGTCATGAGATCAATTCCAATAGCCCTTTTTTCGACCTGTCTCAGCGCTCCCTCATGAATGAGGAGTTTGAGATTGTCGTCATCCTAGAAGGCATTGTAGAAACAACAGGTTAGTTTCAGACGTTACCACAATGTGTTAATTCACACTCACTCACTCTCACACACACACACACACACACATCAAAAATATGTTTTGCTTTTTTTAGAGTTAACTACATCTCAACAATTAGAGTATTGTGAATAATTTGTAATTGCAATGCTGAGTATTACATGCACAACAACACACTGGTTCTGTCTAGCAATTTGTGTGTAGCAAATATATTGTATTATACTCCAGTGGCGAGCGGTGACTTTTTTAACTGGGTATGCTGAGTACTAAGATTGAGACCCCCGTCCTCCTCTCCTCCTCATCATGGAAGCCCGTTTCCACAAAAAAAAATAGGTTATTGCAACTTTTTATCTCACAAATCTGTCTTTTTTCCTCATAATTGCATGATTCTAAAGTCACAATTGTGAGAGAACTTTTTTTCTCGCAATTGCGATTTTAAATCTCGCAATTCTCGCAATTTTTTTCTCAGAATTGTGAGGTATAATCTCGCAATTCCGAGTTATATAGTCAGAATTACATGATATACACTCGCAATTTTGCCAGTGTTGAGGGGGGGAGGGGGATACTGATATATTCTCAGAATTAAGAAAAAAAAAGTCAGTGCAAGATATAAACTCAGATTTGTGAGATAAAGTCCCAATTAATTTTGTATTCAGTGGCGGAATCCATGACAAAGTGGCTTCCATACCTCATCGCTTTTAGGACACACTCAAAGAAGAAAACACTGTGGCAGGTGTCGTTTTAAAAGTATGCACATTCCTACATTTTGTAAATGAAATTAATCTCCAATCCTTCTTTCGTTTCAGGTTTATCCATAGTTATTCGAATGCTAGAAAACAGCTGATTCCCCAAATAAAACCCGTCAAATAACGTTTACACGTAGTTAAGTTATGATAGGCTACGTAATATTCAGAGCATGGGGAGATGGGGGATTCCCCCAGTCTATACGTCTCTGCATCAACTGAATTATATATTTTTTTATTCCCAGTGAATAGGAGTTAAAACTCCCACCCAGATGACAATAATAGACCATGCAAAATACCACAAAATAAATAATAATAATATCTTTAAAATATTGCCAAGTAACGTTGCAAGCAGCAATAATATCACTGAAGGACTTTAACTGTAAGCGACCAAGTATACGGAAAACAAAGGTATTATCAGTGGCGGCTGGCCAATAGAGGGCGCTAGGGCGCCGCCCTCCCTGAACCACACACTAAATAATTATTATATAAATTATTTAAATGTATATTTGTATGATGTGATATATTAGAAAATCTTCTGTGAAAAAATATGTTTTCACCATCACAATATGACCTCTCTGCTTGTCAGGCTCAGCACGTCTCAATTTCAGCTGAGGGGCGATCGAGAAAGCGCCCACAGGAGGCGGGTCTTTGTAGAATTTAGTCAAATCCTGATTCAAGATATAAATATATTCAAGATGTGACATAAAATTTAGCCAATCAGCGTCCTCAATTCTTAACTGAAATGGGCGATTTTTCTGTCGCCCCAAGCTGCTAAAATCAAGGCTGGTCTCGTGGTCTGTTGCGGCGCGATTTTTAAATTACGTGCCTAACAATGGCGGACTCAGGTGTTATTAATTCCGGTCTTCAACATTGTCTATGACAATATGTTTTTTAGTGACTTTCAAAATTTGCTTTGCTGAGAAACGTGAAAATATCAGTTAAGATGTTTTTTATTTCAATCTCTACTCCAATGTCGGTCATGAAAACCTGGAAAAGTCATGAATTTTAAAAGCATTTTCCAGGCCTGGAAAAGTTTTGGAAAAATAATTAACCCACAAAGTTTTGGAAAAGTTGAAATTTGTTTCAAATCTCTGTTATTTAATATGTTTTAGTTGATAATATTGGTTAAATTACAAAAACGTTCACGCTCCGTCACGTGATCTTCTCTGCGTGGGGTAACGGCACTCGCAACGCTGGAGCAGTATTATGTAGTAAACTCACGCAATCCAGGAAAATGCCGATTTAACAATGTAGCTTCAGATGAAAGTATAAGGGGTGGCTTGAGAAAGTCAGGACCTTGATTTATTGACATTTGACGGGAGAGGCAGCGCCGTTGTTGCTAAAGGTGCAAAGCACCATTGTGCTGCAGCTGCTGCTCTACAGCTCCCAACCCGATCAGCTTTTTCACTCATGTGCTGACGTGACACCCGCCCCAGCTGCGGTGCTTCCCTTTCAGCCCCTATAAAAAAAAAAACCATTCGATTCACCAGCCGCTGTGCACTGGCTTGTATTATTTTTGTAAAAATTCTGTGGAAAACATTATTTTTTTTTTTAACATTTATACATAGGTGTGACGAGATACTTATCCCACGAGACGAGATTTTTAGACTTATTTTTTTTCAAATTTTATGAAATACATTTTTGTATTATTTATTAAGGCATGTTGACCATAAGGTCTTCAACATTGTCTATGATCTGAAGTCTTTTAAAAAATATATATTTGAACAAAAAAATTAAATAAAATTGAAGAATCAGGTCTCACTTTAAAGACAAAATTTGAATCTCCTGAATTAATGATTAATTACAAATACTTTTAAATGGGTTTGTTAACAATACAAGTGTTATGATGCTTTCGTTTTGATCGCTACGTGACTAAATATCGCTACAGTTAAGATGTTTTTTGAAAATGAAGCCGAACAAATGAAACACTGGGCCGAAGGATATGATTTTTTCCCCCATGTCATAGTTTGTAGTAGCCTTTATTTGTTCACCATTGCATAAATTAATATCCAGGTCTTTTAAACACAATGTAATTCGGATGGCAGATCTCGAGATCTGGCAGCAACAGTGCATTTTTCTGCTTGGGCGAGTGCTTCACGGACAGCTTACCTCGAGCATGAAATTACACGCATACCAGCAAATCACTTAGAATGCGCTACAATCCTGACGAGTCATAACAACAGAGCAGAGGCGAGAAAGCTGCGGAGAATCCGCTTGCCCAGAACCTCCCATCACTGATGAGATTTACTGAAAATTACAGCTGTTTTTTATAAATAATTTTACGTACTTATTCCCAATGCTTTATTAAGCTTTAAGTCACATCTCAAATTATAAGGTATCCACTTATAATCATGTTTATATTAATTAGCCTGTGAATTCATTCTCTCAGACAGCCTGGGTATGCGGCGCATTCACAGCTTAAATGGACGGAACACCACTGTTATACTCATATATTATATTTCTGTTTATTCAGTCTAAAATTAATCTATGGCTTCCCTTTCAGGCATGACGTGCCAGGCACGAACTTCTTACACAGAGGACGAGGTTCTGTGGGGTCACCGCTTCCTCCCCGTCATGTCACTGGAGGAGGGATTCTTCAGGGTGGATTACTCTCAGTTTCACAACACTTTTGAGGTGCCTACTCCTCCATACAGTGTGAAGGAGCAGGATGAAAAATCCTCCTTGCACTCCCCCGGTCCTGTTCTCTCACCCACATTGCTTGATGGTCATAATCGCAGAGAGCACATCTTCTCTTTCGATGGGGATCCTCACGCAGAAGAACCTGGTTCCAAATTACCCAGCAAGCTCCAGCGTATGAGCTCTAAAAATGGAAAAGAGGTCCTTAAAACTGGAAGCACGCAGCCAACAGAAAAGGCCTCCAGCATGGGTGACCTGCCCCTCAGGGTGCAGCGACTCGGATCCCTGGTGGGTCAAGTGGATGCGGAAAATCAGCTCCAGCTCAAACCTCTTAAGCTGGGTTCAGAGGCCCACACCCAGTCGGCAGAAGAACTGGATCAGCACAGACTGGTCCCAATTCCTGCTCCGGCCCCAGGGCCTAGCCTTAATCCTTTGCCTTCATCCAGTGGCCGACCAGAGGACAACCTTCCCCCAAAATTACGCAGAATGAATGCAGACCACTGAATGGGTCTTTATTTCTCACACAGAGATAAACATTGATGTTGAGGAGGTAGATATAATTCTCGATATAATTTAATATTGAATAATATTTATTAAAAATTACTATAATGGGATTCTTATTCTCTATGCTTATGGAAGAGCCACATCCCTTCAATTAAACTCCCTGCTTTGCCCTCAGTAATATGAGTATTGTAGATTTTCCGAATTCAGTTTGAATTCAAATAAGCTTTGGCTACTTTTAAATGATTAAGCACCTTTATAGTATGAACACAAATAACAAATGCATTTATTTATACAGTATAAGTTATTTATTAAGTATTTATTTAGAGGAACTTTACTGATGTATAGGCTTTAAATGTGTAAGGCTTTTTCTCACATTACTGTCAGCAATATATATGTACTTTAGAATTCATGTTTATTCCAACCAACGTTATAAGAATTATTAGTATGTGAACTGTTTTCATCCATCGATACCGAAAGTACTGAAATAACTTTATTTCTTTGTCAAAACATTTTTCTTCATTTGAGAACATCTTCAAATATTTCTCATATTGTTTCATTGGAAGACACCCTGCAGAGATTAAAATTACTGTGCTTTTGAATCAATATTTTTGACTATTTTAATAATTTAATTTATTTATTTATATGAAACCGTACAATAAAAAAACTTGGAAAGCATTATTTTGGTGTTTGGTTTTGGCCGTGCTGCTGAGAGGTTTGCGATTGTAGCTTTGCTTCTCTGTTGAATATCTATCTTTCTTTCCCTCTGTTGTTTAAGTGGTAAAATATAACTTAATTCCCACCATAATTCTGATATTATCTATTAAACTAATCTGACTAATTTGATCGTTTGCTTTTAATCTAAAACCGCGAGTGCATCGCATTAGCATTTGTTAGCTTTCAGCTTGTCATTTGTATTTCTATTCTCATCTATTATGGCTTTCTTTTTTCTCGCTCTGTTTTTTTCATGAGTTCATCAAACAAAAGTGGTAAGTTAAGTCGGTATCATTCATCAATCACGGTGAGTAATGGCTTCTTCTCTTGCTATTGTTGTTTGCACTCTCTGCCACATGTACAGTTTATCTGTCTCTGTCAGCAGCGAGGGATTCACATGTGATATGTGCAGGGAAATAGTTAGGCTGACAGAGAAGACTTTAGAACTAGAGACATGCACCCAAACTTTAGTTGAGGATATAAGAATGTGAGGGCTGTACGTACGGATTTGGATGCAACTAGCTCAGGGAGTCCTGTACATCGTTCAGTTCCAGTAGAGCCCATGCAGCAGGGCACCTGGGTGACTGTGAGGCGGCCTAGTCGTGGGTCAAAACACCGCTCTTCCAATCCGATCAAAACATCAAACAGGTTCTCCCCACTCAGTGACGCACCCACCGAGAAACCTGATGAAAGTGCTCTAGTTATTGGTGATTCTATTTTACGCAACGTGAAAATAGAGACACCAGCCACCATATTGCTCAGAAGACTGGCTTTAAGTATAACGCAGAATAAAATTCTGCAGCAAAGCGATGATATATCAGATCATTATCTAGTCTTGCGTAAACTCCATATAGCTAAAGCTGTAAATTCAACTGCATGTTACAAGTATCGTAGAACCATCACTTCTACCACAAAAGACTGCTTTGTAAGTAATCTTCCTGATTTATCTCAATTCCTCAGCATATCCAACAGAGCAGAAAAACTTGATGTAACAGAGGACTCTCTTTTCTAGCACTTTAGATATTGTTGCTCCTTTACGCTTAAGGAAAAGAGTCCAACACCATGGTATAATGAGCACACTCGCGCCCTAAAGAGAGCAGCCTGGTAAATAGAGCACAGCTGGAGGAAAACAAAACTAGAGGTATTTTGTATTGCTTGGCGGGAAAGTATCCTATCCTACAGAAAAGCATTAAAAACTGCTAGATCTGATTACTTTTCGTTTATTTTAGAAGAAAACAAACATAACCCCAGGTATTTATTCAATACAGTGGCAAAATTTACAAAAAATAAAGCATCAACGGGTGTTAACATTTCCTAACAGCAGTAATGACTTTATGGACTATTTTACTTCCAAAATCGATACTATTAGAGATCAAATTGTAATCATGCAGCCATCAGCTACAGTATCACATCAAATAGTGCACTGTAGATCCCCTGAGGAACAATTCCACTCATTCTCTACTAAAAGAGAGGAAGAATTGTATAAACTTGTTAAATCAGTTAAACCAACAACATGTATGTAAGACCCAATTCCATCTAAACTACTAAAAGAGGTGCTTCCAGAAGTCATAGATCCTCTTTTGGCTATTATTAATTCGTCATTGTCATTAGGATATGTCCCCAAAACCTTTAAATTGGCTGTTATTAAGCCTCTCATTTAAAAAAACACAACTTTACCCCAAAGATCTAGTTAACTACAGACCGATCTCGAAACTCCCTTTTCTGTCAAATATACTAGAAAAGGTAGTATCCTCACACTTATATTCCTTCTTAGAGAAAAAATATATTTGTGAGGATTTCCAGTCAGGATTTAGACCATCTCATAGTACTGACACTGCTCTCATTAGAGTGGCAAATTACCTGCTCTTATCATCTGATCGTGGTTGTATCTCTCTATTAGTGCTACTGGATCTTTGCGTTATTTTCAACACTATCAACCACAACATTCTTTTTAATAGACTAAAAAACGTTTTTGGCATTAGTGGAAGTGCACTAGCATGGTTCAAATCACACTTATCTGACCGCCATCAATTTGTAGCAGTGAATGAAGAGGTGTCATATCGATCACAAGTGCAGTATGGAGTACCTCAAGGCTCAGTGCTAGGCCATTACTTTTCACACTTTACATGTTCCTCTTGGAAATATTCCTTCAGGAAACACAGGGAGAAAAAATATATTTGTGAGGAAACACACCAAATTGAGAAACTTTGCAGTCGTATAAAAAGTGGATGACGAGTAATTTAGACCATTCATAGTTACTGCTAAATTCTGAAAAAACAGAGCTGTATCTTATTTAGTGCTCGGATCTAAAACCATTCTTTTTAATAGAATAACCTAGTGGAAGTGCACACTGTCCAACACTTGATGACCGCTCTGTCGATTCTTCGTCATCAGTCAAGAACCTAGGTGTGCTATTTGATAGCAATCTCTCCTTTGACAGCCACTTTCTTGTATTTGTAAGACTGAATTTTTTTATCTTAAAAGTATATCTAAACTGAGACCTATGCTCTCAATGTCAAATGCAGAAATGTTAATTCATGCGTTTATGACCTCAAGGTTAGATTATTTTAATGCTTTATTGGGTGGATGTTTTGCACGCTTAATAAACAAACTACAGATGGTTCAAAATGCAGCAGCTAGAGTTCTTACTAGAACCAGGAAGTATGGCCACATTAGCCCGGTTCTGTCAACACTGCACTGGCTCCCTATTAAACACCATATAGATTTAAAAATATTGTTAAATACTTATAAAGCCCTAACGGATTAAGGACACTTTCAAGTGAATTTAGTCACCTGGTTGTTTGGCACCTGGTTGGAAAGGAGAACAAGGTAGTCAAGAACATATTCGCAATTTATATTCACGTGTGTGTGTGTAGTGTATATATATATATATAGCGTATTGTGTCTCTACACCTGTTTCATGTTTGTTTTGTCATTTTTGTTGTTTAGGATGAATGTTAGTGTTAATTTAGTAATTTTGTTGCTATAAGGTCGATTGTTTGTTTATTTTTTATGAATATGAATTCATTACCATTTCCAATATTGTTTATTCATCTGTTCTAGCTCTTACGGTGTTGTGAAGTCTATAAGGACAATAAACACAGTAAGGAAGACATTATAACATCAGTGCACGAGTTAAATTCTTTATTCTTCAACCGGGCTGTCACAAGCTCTTATCGCATTATATTCCTCCACGTCGACTGCATTCTCAAAAATCTGGCCATTTGATAATGCATAGAATATCAAAATCAATTGCGGGCGGCAGATCCTTTTTCTATTTAGCTCCCAAACTCTGGAACAATCTACCTAACAATGTTTGGGAGGCAGACACAACTCTGTCAGTTTAAACCTAGATTAAAGACCCATCTCTTTAACCTGGCGTTCACATAACACACTAATACACTTCTAATATTCCTAACATTCCAAATTGCCTGCAGCCATATCAACCTGTAGCCCAAGACTGGTTGCCCACGAAGACGTTAAACTGAGGTCCTGGCTCTCAGTGGTCATTAAAAATCCCAGAATGTCCTTACGAAAAAGAGTAGGGGTGTAACCCTGGCCAAATTTGCCCATTGGCCTCTGGCCATCATGGCCTCCTAATCATCCCCATACACTGATTGGCTTCATCACTCTGTCTCCTCTTCACCAAAAAGCTGGTGTGTGGTGGGCGTTCTGGCGTACTGTGGCTGCCGACGCATCATCCAGGTGGATGCTGCACACTGGTGGTGGATCGGGAGATTCCCCCCTTGTATGTAAAAGCGCTTTGAGTGCCTAGAAAAGCGCTATATAAATGTAATGAATTATTATTATTATTATTATTCAAATCTATTAAAGGATTGTTAGGCTGCATTAATTAGGTCAACCGGAACGGGAACACTTCCCATAAAACACGATGTACATGTTACATCGTAAGAAGATTGACATCTATGATATTATTAGTCTGTTTCTTTCTTATTCCGAGGTCGCCGTAGCCACCCGATCTGGTCTGTATCCAGCTCAGATGGTCACTGCAGTCACCAGATCCAGTCCATATACAGATAAGATGGTGGATCAGCACCTAGAGACAACCTCTACAGCCCTACAGCCCTGAACGTCAGCGGAGTCCAGGACACCTAGATGAGCCCCAGAGACAGATCCCCAGTGAGGACCCCGTTACCTAGACAGCCATCGGGTGAAGACCACTGGAACCAGTTGAGCCCTTACAATATAAATTTGCTGCAGTTGGAACAAACTGCTGGTTTGTCTGGCCAGAGGGGAACTGGCCCCCTGACTGAGCCTGGTTTCTCCCAAGCTTTTTTTCTCCGTTCTGTCACCGATGGAGTTTTTGTTCCTTGCCGCTGTCACCTCTGGCTTGCTTAGTTGGGGACACTTCATTTCCAGCGATATCGTCGACTTGATTGCACAGATACTATTTAAACTGAACTAAGCTGGACGATGCCATCACTGAATTCAATAATGAAATGCGTTCAACTAAAAATTGAGTGTTTAATCTTGCCATTTTACATTATTGACACACTATTTTCCTATTTTGATATTGTGCAGCTGCTTTGACACAATTTGTATTGTTAAAAGCGCTATATAAATAAAGGTGACTTTACTTGTTTCTGACTGGCATCTACAAATATGTCAGTTATATTGCCCAGAAAAGCTATACCAAAGCATGAAACATTTATCGTCTTACTGAACCTTTCAATCACGGTTTGCATTAGGTCCCACCTGTTTATCTTCTAAAGATAACACTAATTATTATCTCCTTGGAAACCTTGTGATCTTTACCTCGGGCAGTAGGCAGAAATTAAAGTAATTGAATTTGCCTCCAAGAAAGAATAACTCAGTACAGGGACGTGCCATAAACTGCCATTATTTTAATTAGACGCATGGAGGTTCTCTTAAATTGTCCATTACCCATGCAATTCATTTTTAAGGAAACACAGCAGTAGCCGGAAATGTGAAATATTAGTACTGTTTATCGTGGCTGGCACACAGTAAATCCATGCATTTATTGCCTATTCCCATTAGTATAAACCATAAGGAAAAAAATAATACAGGATTAAAATAAATAAGAATTTCCTAATTCAATCAGTTTCAACATAAATCAGTTTATATACTATATCTGCCTGAAATGGAGATTGACTAAATGCACTTAAGCATTAGGAAATCAATCTAATTTACATGAGTAAATTTCCTTATTTGGAAAAAAAATTACCTTTGTAATTAAAAATCTATTTCAGAAACTGAATAACCATTTGTTTGGGTGTAAATTCTCCTTTCACTTGTTCACGGTCATGAAGAAAATGACCAGAGAAAGTGCTTTTCCATCATGATGGAGCTGACCCTCACTCTGATGGAAAGGTTATTTTCTTCTGTTTGACCGGGTGCCAAGAGACACTGCAGTCATGACTGAGACGAAATATTGATCACTGGGCGCCATCACATCAGCCTGGACAAATGTCACATTTGAATAATATCTTCTCTAGAGATAAAGCAGCATAGAAGCATATACATGTTCTCAGAAACAGGGTAAATGGGAATCATGACCATAGAAGTCTGATATCCTGAGTCAGTACAGCAGTTTCAACACAGTGGTGAGTATTGATGGTGAGAGTTTTTACAGTATCTTTAGTACATGCCCATTAGGGTCAAACAGAGCCTATGCATCCAAATCAAGGCATTCATACTATGTACCACATATACAATGAATAACTATAGTAAAGAGCACTCATTAAAGGAATAGTTTACCCAAAAGTAAAAATTCTGTCATCATCACATAGCCTCGTGTGCAATTATGCCAAGTTTGAGTCCCAGTTTACATTTTTGTTCATACATTGTGTAGGGCCCCCGAAACACCAGGGGGCCCCCTTGCTCTCAAAGATGATTTCATTTTAGTTTTGTTTTTGAATTTGGCCAGCGCTATGAAAACATGAATGATAATTTATTGTAATGCGGTGTTGTTGCCCTTTCTACGTAAAATCAGTCAAATCATGTAACGTGAATGTTGTAAAGTCTCTTGCTCGAGACAAAAAAAAAAGTTGAAAGCATATCAAGCTGCGGAAGAGAAAGTTTCTCGAGCACTTTCCGCGAGCGCGATTCGAGACGGAGTGAAACATGGACAAATGCATTTCATTCGTTCATAACCCCCCAAACAAAAAAAAGCGGATTTTACATTCTATTCGTCACCTCGCAAACCAGCCAACCTCACTCCTAAATTCACTCCAGCCGCCAAGGTGGCCAATAGATTGAGAAAGCCCCAAATTCGCCTCGCTCAACACCACCGTCGTCTCCGCAAGCGTCGGGTCGCAGCAGCAGGCCTTCAATTCAATTCAAGATTATTTGTATAGCGCTTTTTACGATACAATCGTTGCAAAGCAACTTCACAGGAAATTAAGTTTCTAAAATAGATTTATATTGTAGAAACTCAATATAGTTAACTTATGGCAAAATTTGGTTAATTCAGTATAATCGCTGATGGTTGGCTTCCTTAGAGGTCCTCCGAGGGGTTGTCATCATCTCTTCTCAGGTGTTCGGTCATCTCAGATTGTTTGAGGGTTGGATCCAGACTAAAGCTTGTGTAATTCCTAGTTACATCTCATGGCAGAAAAAGATAAACAAATAAAGACAATTAGCGTAGCAGTTGTTCCATCCAGGAACAACCCTGTATGAAATGATCTGTTCAACCCAAGCTAAAGCATAATAATGTGCGTTTGATCAGATATACCTGCAGTACAAGATTGTGAGATGCATTATATGAATGCTTGGCTAAAGAGATGTGTCTTTAATCTAGATTTAAATAGAGAGAGTGTGTCTGAACCCCGAAGCCTATTCCAGAGTTTGGGAGCCAAATATGAAAAAGTTCTACCTACTTTAGTGGACTTTGCTATCCTAGCTATCCTGTTTCTAAGATGGAAGAATGCTGTTTTTGTAACATGGGAAATATGCTTTTCAAAAGATAGGTTGCTGTCTAATATAACACCCAGATTTTTGACTGTAGAGGAAGTAACAGTACATCCTTCTAGTTGCAAATTGTAATCCAAGATATTCTGTGTACTGTTTTTAGGTCCAATAAGTCAAGTCAAGTCACCTTTATTTATGTAGTGCTTTTAACAATACAAATTGTGTCAAAGCAACTGCACAATATCAAAATAGGAAAATAGTGTTTCACTAATGTAAAATGACAAGATTCAACGCCCATTTTTCAGTTAAAGGCATTTCATTATTGAATTCAGTGATGTCATCGTCCAGCGCAGTTCAGTTTAAATAGTATCTGTGCAAGTCGGTGATATCGCTGGAAATGAAATGTCCCCAACTAAGCAAGCCAGAGGCGACAACGGCAAGGAGCCAAAACTCCATCGGTGACAGAACGGAGAGAAAAAAACCTTGGGAGAAACCAGGCTCAGTCGGGGGGCCATTTCCCCTCTGGCCAGACAAACCAGTAGTTTGTTCCACAACCCGGTATCACGCCAAAGCGTGTAATAGACACGCTGGTCCACTCGATGATGCGCGTGAGTGTCACGCTTTGCCTCCTCTAGGCGTGAAAATGTCACGCATGTATGAAGTTGGAGTTACCAATGGAGAACCAGCAGGGGCGATCATTTCCCCAATGACAACAGCACACAGACCAACAGAGGCAAACCAAGATGAAGTGGGGGCCCCAGGCAAAATTAATAGATGAGGCCCTTCTAAAATATTATTTTGTTAATATATCTTTGTTACCTAGATATATATTTATACAACATACAAAAAGTAGTCAAAACACATAATATAACATAAATAGTTTATTTTTTTAAAACAATGTGCTTATTCTTTAACAAAATTGTTATCATCTTCATGGCAGAAGATACAATACTGTACAATACAATCTCGAAGATACTGTACAATCTTCATATTTACAGTAACGGATTGTCACCTTAAAAATGGTGCTTACGAGTCTTAGCCACAGCAAATGCTGTCACTATGTCCTCCATATTCAAAGACCTTCATATGGACTGGGGTATCTTCTGTCTGAGGCAGTGGTGATAAGGACTTAAGCAATACTCTTATAGAAATATATGGTTAGCATCTTAATTTATTATTTATTATTAGTTTATCAACTAGCTACGTTATCTAATTTAATATAAGAGTTGGATAATGCAAGTAAATATATTGATATAGTAAGTAACACTATATCTGACACTGAACCTACCATTTTCACTGTCAGGAGGAGGGACTGGGGAATCTGCCTGAGGTGGTGGTGAAAGGAACTTAAGTAATGCTCCTGCATGCAGAAATATATGATTATCATTTTAATTTAATCTTTTTAATTTAATTTAAAGTTTATTAACTATTAGTTAATTGTTTGTTGACAACTAATTATGTCAACTCAACTAATTTAATGTAGAAGAGCTAAAAATAATAATGTCAACTAAGTAAATATAACGATATTTATTTAGATTGTTTCGTGAGCTCCCCACTGGCAGCAAGACACAGTACCGAAACTTGCCAAGCGGTGATTTGCGCGTCTTTCCCGGAACCACATATTCTATTGCAGCCTACATTAATACCTGCTAATTGCTATATAATACATGCTGCTGCTAAGTGCAACCCTAGCTAACCTGTTTTACAGTAACCCTATAAGTAATTGGACTAGTATTTCATCTAGAAAATAATTAAACGAAAATAAGCTGGAATTAACAACAAACACATTTGTTTGTCATATAATTATCATTAAGTCAATCTTATCTCCATCACTTAACTTACGCGCTGTTTCCTCTTTTCCTCCTTTTCTTGCTTTTTTGCTTTTGGCTGCCTGATGGATAAGTCCTTTTCATTTTTAATAGCCTAGTAAATGCGCGAGTATGTGCTGTGCCAGTTTGAAAACTGCGGCCGACGCATCACGAGGAAAAAGAAAACACATCCAGCGTAACGCGAGAGGGATCCCCTAGGGGGGATGCCGATAATTGCTCCATGTTACGTGTATATAATTAATAATGACATTTCCGATTGTTCAAATGGTCGGCTGTCGGGGGCCCCCTCAAAATACGGGGCCCCAGGCAATTGCCTGCCTTGCCTGCCCTATTGCTACGCCTCAAAGACAAGCGATATAGTGCCTTACAAGATGGGTTTGGATGAATTCAAAACGCATACAGGTAAGCAGGCACGTGCAGAGGGGGGGGGGGGGTGCTTGAGCACCTGCCCCTTTGCCCATGATGGCCAAAGTGCCCTTTTTGTCAAGGCAATTTTTTTAATTTTTTTTATTAAACACCCTTCTGTGAAGGCCTGCCCAGTGTAACTATTAGTAAAATGAATGATTAATATTTTAGGTAAAAAAAATCACCCACATGATAACCTTTCACCTGACGACCTCATCCCGAACGATCCCTCACGCTCAGGCACCACTTCAATATCGTCCGCGCACGGTTTGCAGCTTAAGTAAGTGGGGTTCTCAGTGGAGTGGTATGCTTGTTTTACTTATCATTATTATTATTTTACAAGAACAACATGAAAAGAACATGCATTGCACAGCTTTTGTTTAAATCGCTGTGTTTAGCCTGCAGCAAACGCCTCTTCTAACGGTATACACAGCAGCAGCACCATAAACAAGGTGCATGTGTTCACTTCGTTCGTGCTATTTGAGAGGGAGAAAAGTTTCATGGGGGTGGAAGGGTCTGGTCTTTTTAATGTCATTTGACTAAAATCCAGCAGCAGTTTTAACATTATGTGACATGACATCTGACGCACAGACGCCATGACACATGCCAAACCTGTGACATCTGACGCACCACATGCCAAACATTTGGCATCTGACGCACAGACGCCATGACACATGCCAAACCTGTGACATAAACTGTGACATAAACCTGTGACAATGTCGCGCTGCGTGTCGCGCACCTTCGGTAGTGACTGACACCTGCCCCTAGGTGCCGCTGCATAATGTAGATTGCGTGATACAAGCACGTCAGAACGATATTGATTTAATTAACAGTATGTTGCGGTCAAGTATACGATTTATTGCATTGTGAAATTCATTTGTACAACAATATTCCTCTGTTAAGATTAAAATGTGTCTAATGTCCCTTAATGTGTATTTTTTCATTGTAAGTTTATTTCCAGTAGCCTGCTTTGTACAAGAGCCATACATTCAAATACGTAAATAGGCTTTTTTTTCTGACACTTGCCTATCCGAAATTACATAAAAAATATAATCTGTCACGAGAAAACTCCACAAGCCATTATAAAGTGATGTCTACTATTATAACGTGATTTATGAAACTTACACCAACCATTCAGAAGTGTGCCTGACCTTGACACAGGCTTTTCACAATGCAATGCAGTGTACATTACGTGACATGACATCTGACGCACAGACGCGATGACACATGCCAAACCTGTGACATCTGACGCACCACATGCCAAACCTGTGACATCTGACGCACCACATGCCAAACCTGTGACATAAACCTGTGACATCTGACGCACCACATGCCAAACCTGTGACATCTGACACACCACATGCCAAACCTGTGACATCTGACACACCACATGCCAAACCTGTGACATAAACCTGTGACATCTGACGCACCACATGCCAAACCTGTGACATAAACCTGTGACATCTGACGCACCACATGCCAAACCTGTGACATCTGACGCACCACATGCCAAACCTGTGACATAAACCTGTGACATCTGACGCACCACATGCCAAACCTGTGACATAAACCTGTGACATCTGACGCACCACATGCCAAACCTGTGACATCTGACGCACTACATGCCAAACCTGTGACATCTGACGCACTACATGCCAAACCTGTGACATAAACCTGTGACATCTGACACACCACATGCCAAACCTGTGACATCTGACGCACCACATGCCAAACCTGTGACATAAACCTGTGACATCTGACGCACCACATGCCAAACCTGTGACATCTGACACACCACATGCCAAACCTGTGACATCTGACACACCACATGCCAAACCTGTGACATAAACCTGTGACATCTGACGCACCACATGCCAAACCTGTGACATCTGACGCACCACATGCCAAACCTGTGACATAAACCTGTGACATCTGACGCACCACATGCCAAACCTGTGACATAAACCTGTGACATCTGACGCACCACATGCCAAACCTGTGACATCTGACGCACCACATGCCAAACCTGTGACATAAACCTGTGACATCTGACGCACCACATGCCAAACCTGTGACATAAACCTGTGACATCTGACGCACCACATGCCAAACCTGTGACATCTGACGCACCACATGCCAAACCTGTGACATAAACCTGTGACATCTGAGGCACCACATGCCAAACCTGTGACATCTGACGCACTACATGCCAAACCTGTGACATCTGACGCACCACATGCCAAACCTGTGACATAAACCTGTGACATCTGACGCACCACATGCCAAACCTGTGACATCTGACTCACTACATGCAAACCTGTGACATAAACCTGTGACATCTGACGCACCACATGCCAAACCTGTGACACCTGACGCAACACATGCCAAACCTGTGACATAAACCTGTGACATCTGACGCACCACATGCCAAACCTGTGACATCTGACACACCACATGCCAAACCTGTGACATCTGACACACCACATGCCAAACCTGTGACATAAACCTGTGACATCTGACGCACCACATGCCAAACCTGTGACATCTGACGCACCACATGCCAAACCTGTGACATAAACCTGTGACATCTGACGCACCACATGCCAACCTGTGACATAAACCTGTGACATCTGACGCACCACATGCCAAACCTGTGACATCTGACGCACCACATGCCAAACCTGTGACATAAACCTGTGACATCTGACGCACCACATGCCAAACCTGTGACATAAACCTGTGACATCTGACGCACCACATGCCAAACCTGTGACATCTGACGCACCACATGCCAAACCTGTGACATAAACTGTGACATCTGACGCACCACATGCCAAACCTGTGACATAAACCTGTGACATCTGACGCACCACATGCCAAACCTGTGACATCTGACGCACCACATGCCAAACCTGTGACATCTGACGCACCACATGCCAAACCTGTGACATCTGACGCACCACATGCCAAACCTGTGACATAAACCTGTGACATCTGACGCACCACATGCCAAACCTGTGACATCTGACGCACTACATGCCAAACCTGTGACATCTGACGCACCACATGCCAAACCTGTGACATAAACCTGTGACATCTGACGCACCACATGCCAAACCTGTGACATCTGACGCACTACATGCCAAACCTGTGACATAAACCTGTGACATCTGACGCACCACATGCCAAACCTGTGACATCTGACGCACCACATGCCAAACCTGTGACATAAACCTGTGACATCTGACGCACCACATGCCAAACCTGTGACATCTGACACACCACATGCCAAACCTGTGACATCTGACACACCACATGCCAAACCTGTGACATAAACCTGTGACATCTGACGCACCACATGCCAAACCTGTGACATCTGACGCACCACATGCAAAACCTGTGACATAAACCTGTGACATCTGACGCACCACATGCCAAACCTGTGACATAAACCTGTGACATCTGACGCACCACATGCCAAACCTGTGACATCTGACGCACCACATGCCAAACCTGTGACATAAACCTGTGACATCTGACGCACCACATGCCAAACCTGTGACATCTGACGCACCACATGCCAAACCTGTGACATCTGACGCACCACATGCCAAACCTGTGACATAAACCTGTGACATCTGATGCACCACATGCCAAACCTGTGACATCTGACGCACTACATGCAAAACCTTTGACAAAACCTGTGACATCTGACGCACCACATGCCAAACCTGTGACATCTGACGCACCACATGCCAAACCTGTGACATAAACTGTGACATCTGACGCACCACATGACACCTGTGACATCTGACACACCACATGCCAAACCTGTGACATAAACCTGTGACATCTGACGCACCACATGCCAAACCTGTGACATCTGACGCACCACATGCAAAACCTGTGACATAAACCTGTGACATCTGATGCACCACATGCCAAACCTGTGACATAAACCTGTGACATCTGACGCACCACATGCCAAACCTGTGACATAAACCTGTGACATCTGACGCACCACATGCCAAACCTGTGACATAAAACTGTGACATCTGACGCACCACATGCCAAACCTGTGACATCTGACGCACCACATGCCAAACCTGTGACATAAACCTGTGACATCTGACGCACCACATGCCAAACCTGTGACATCTGACGCACTACATGCCAAACCTGTGACATCTGACGCACCACATGCCAAACCTGTGACATAAACCTGTGACATCTGACGCACCACATGCCAAACCTGTGACATCTGACGCACTACATGCCAAACCTGTGACATAAACCTGTGACATCTGACGCACCACATGCCAAACCTGTGACACCTGACGCACCACATGCCCAAACCTGTGACATATAAACTGTGACATCTGACGCACCACATGCCAAACCTGTGACATCTGACACACCACATGCCAAACCTGTGACATCTGACACACCACATGCCAAACCTGTGACATAAACCTGTGACATCTGACGCACCACATGCCAAACCTGTGACATCTGACGCACCACATGCCAAACCTGTGACATAAACCTGTGACATCTGACGCACCACATGCCAAACCTGTGACATAAACCTGTGACATCTGACGCACCACATGCCAAACCTGTGACATCTGACGCACCACATGCCAAACCTGTGACATAAACCTGTGACATCTGACGCCACCACATGCCAAACCTGTGACATAAACCTGTGGCATCTGACGCACCACATGCCAAACCTGTGACATCTGACGCACCACATGCCAAACTGTGACATAAACCTGTGACATCTGACGCACCACATGCCAAACCTGTGACATAAACCTGTGACATCTGACGCACCACATGCCAAACCTGTGACATCTGACGCACCACATGCCAAACCTGTGACATCTGACGCACCACATGCCAAACCTGTGACATAAACCTGTGACATCTGACGCACCACATGCCAAACCTGTGACATCTGACGCACTACATGCCAAACCTGTGACATAAACCTGTGACATCTGACGCACCACATGCCAAACCTGTGACATCTGACGCACCACATGCCAAACCTGTGACATAAACCTGTGACATCTGACGCACCACATGCCAAACCTGTGACATCTGACACACCACATGCCAAACCTGTGACATAAACCTGTGACATCTGACGCACCACATGCCAAAACCTGTGTGACATCTGACGCACCACATGCAAAACCTGAACATAACCTGTGACATCTGACGCACCACATGCCAAACCTGTGACATAAACCTGTGACATCTGACGCACCACATGCCAAACCTGTGACATCTGACGCACCACATGCCAAACCTGTGACATCTGACGCACCACATGCCAAACCTGTGACATAAACCTGTGACATCTGACGCACCACATGCCAAACCTGTGACATAAACCTGTGACATCTGACGCACCACATGCCAAACCTGTGACATAAACCTGTGACATCTGACGCACCACATGCCAAACCTGTGACATCTGACGCACCACATGCCAAACCTGTGACATCTGACGCACACATGCCAAACTGTGACATAAACCTGTGACATCTGACGCACCACATGCCAAACCTGTGACATAAACCTGTGACATCTGACGCACCACATGCCAAACCTGTGACATCTGACGCACCACATGCCAAACCTGTGACATCTGACGCACCACATGCCAAACCTGTGACATCTGACGCACAGACGCCATGACACATGCCAAACCTGTGACATAAACTGTGACATAAACCTGTGACATTGTCGCGCTGCGTGTCGTACCTTCGGTAGTGACTGACACCTGCCCCTAGGTGCCGCTGCATAATGTAGATTGCGTGACACAAGCACGTCAGAACGATATTGATTTAATTAACAGTATGTTGCGGTCAAGTATACGATTTATTGCATCGCAAAATTCATTTGTACAACAAATATTCCTCTGTTAAGATTAAAATGTGTCTAATGCCCCTTAATGTGTATTTTTCATTGTAAGTTTATTTCCAGTAGCCTGCTTTGTACAAGAGCCATACATTCAAATACGTAAATAGGCTTTTTTTTCTGACACTTGCCTATCCGAAATTACATAAAAAATATAATCTGTCACGAGAAAACTCCACAAGCCATTATAAAGTTATGTCCTACTATTATAACGTGATTTATGGAAACTTACACCAACCATCTAAGGTGTGCCTGACCTTGACACAGGCTTTTCACAATGCAATGCAGTGTAGCCAATGCAGTGCTCATATATTATGAGCATGCATTTCTTCTGGAGTTGTCTGAATGTTTTGTCAAAGCATTTGACTTTCTGCAGACACGTTAATAAGTAGAATGTTGTTAAATAGCATCTAGACTTACATTATTACGTTGCAGACTTAGGCTACACTGCATTGCATTGTGAAAAGCCTGTTTCAAGGTCAGGACACTTCTGAATGGTTGGTGTAAGTTTCATAATCACGTTATAATAGTAGACATCACTTTATAATGGCTTGTGGAGTTTTCTCGTGACAGATTATATTGTTTAATGTCGTATAGGCAAGTGTCAGAAAAAAAGCCTATTTACGTATTTGAATGTATGGCTCTTGTACAAAGCAGGCTACTGGAAATAAACTTACAATGAAAAATACACATTAAGGGGCATTAGACACATTTTAATCTTAACAGAGGAATATTTGTTGTACAAATGAATTTCGCGATGCAATAAATCGTATACTTGACCGCAACATACTGTTAATTAAATCAATATCGTTCTGACGTGCTTGTGTCACGCAATCTACATTATGCAGCAGCACCTAGGGGCAGGTGTCATTCACTACCGAAGGTGCGCGACACGCAGCGCGACAATGTCACAGGTTTATGTCACAGTTTGTCACAGGTTTGGCATGTGTCATGGCGTCTGTGCGTCAGATGCCAAAGGTTTGGCATGTGGTGCGTCAGATGTCACAGGTTTTGGCATGTGCATGGCGTCTGTGCGTCAGATGTCATGGCGTCCGTGCGTCAGATGTCATGTCACGTAATGTTAAAACTGCCTCTCTTAAAATCTATTCATACTTTTACTTTTATTGTTACAGTATTTACAGCATCCGCATCAATACGCGTATCAGCAAGGAATGCGGTCACTATACATTGTGTTATGATATTTTGTGCACAGCCCTATTTAAAGCCTTGTTTCATGTGCCCCTTTTATATTTTGAGCACCTGCCCCTCCAAAGTTCTCTGCACGGCCTGCAGGTAAGGTTTCCAGCCGTCTCGTAAAATAGTCGATCGTCCTGTATTTATGAATGAAATTAGTAATTTGATATTTGCCTGTCGTGGAAAAGGGATCATTTAAAAAGTACACACATTTACCATATTTTTTACCATAGTGTTACGTCCCCAAGGACGAATATTTATTATTTTAATATTATAGTTCTTGAATGTGTTTCGTTTACAAAAGTGCGGGCGTGGTTGAATTCCGTGTTTCCATGTGGTTCCGTGTTTGTTTTTGCGCTCTCTTTCTTCTCCTTCTCAGGGCAAATCCCCACCACCTGTAGCTCGTTTGGGAGAGCATGCCTGAGACCAAGAGGATAAAGGGACTGTTCAGAGTTTGCTAGGAAGACACGCTTATTCCCTGTTCCAGACTGAACATTGTGCTTGTTTTTTCATGTAGAGACAATATTTGTGTATTAGCAGTGGGCGGCTAATTGCGTTTCAGCATGAGCTGTTGATGGATATTGTTCCAGGTTGAGATTGTGCAAAAGGTATTGTGGCTCTTTTGTTCAATGTGATTTTAAATACTAGCCTGTGTGTGTTAAGAGGTATGCTGTAGGGGGGAGAGTGCCTTTTTCTTTTTATACTGCTTTTTGTCTCTGTTTTTGTACAGCAAGTGAGGTGAGGGAAGTTGGCTGTATTTTTCTTTTCTTTTATTTAAGGTTAGTTAGAACTCCTTCTTAAATTAGTTAGTGAACTATTTTGTTTGTTATTTTAGGCCTTGCTCTGAGTCTTTGCTCCCATTTACATTTTGTATTCTTTCCTGTCTTATATATATATATATATATATATATATATATATATACAAAAATAGTTTTATTTATATCAGCTGGTGTCATCTTCACTCTGGGACAGAGGGTTGAAGTGTGTTCTCGCGGTTTGTTATATCGTTACTTTTTTAATTCTTTGTTACTACCCCTTCTGACCCCTAGACACTTAGGGGTCAGAACGTAACAATAGTGACTGTCGCTCAACAATGTCATGTGTAGTCAATCCCTTATGGAAATTAACCATGGTTTTATTGTAGTAAAAGTGAAGTAATGTTTTTTGTTTGTTTTGATTTTGGCGTGTTTATTACCATTTGTATAATCTCAGTTTTACTACAAATACTATGGTTAGTGTAGTAAAGCCATGGTTAATTTGTGGTTACCATGGTTTAACTTTAGCAGCCATGTTTTTTTTTTTTTTTTTGTAGCCATTCCCTAGAGGTCGGCTACCCGACCCGACCCGACGGGTCCCGAAAAACTCTCGGGCTTCGGGTCGGGTTCGGGTTAAAGTTTAACTAACAGCCTCGGGCTCGGGCCGGGTTCGGGTTAAAAAAAATATATATATATATATTAGACGGCTATATATTTTTTTACTTATATATCACTTTTGCGCATGTGCTACTCATCTCGCGCGCTTTTTCTCTCACAACACCGCAGACAAAATGAGTGCGATAAAGCAAAAAATTTGTGAGGGGAAACTTGTTACGGGGCCAAACGATGCAGGAAAAGCTGCAATATGGAGGCATTACGATCTTGTCCTTACAAGCAATAAAGAGCTCAGCGGCTACGTGCAGTGTAGGGCTTGCAAAGCTGTCTTAGCCTACGACAGTAAGAAGACAGGTACATCTTCTCTACAGCGACACACTGACCGTGGATGCACTCGTTCAACAGCAGCAGCTAACGTTAGTAGCTACAAACAGACATCAGTTTCGGACTATTTATCTCCACCAGCTAAGTCAGTACCTGCTTCTGTAAAATCCAGTCTCACAGAAAAATGTGTTGAGTTTTGTTGTCGCGATATTAGGTCATTTCATACCGTTGCAGGAAGAGGCTTTGTCGACCTAGCGCAAGACCTAATAAATGTGGGGGCGACCTATGGCCGCGTCTCAGCAGAAAGTGTGCTGCCTGATCCCATTTTTTTCTTTTGGAGTTAGAAGTTCGAAATTCAAAAGGAATGTGTGGCTGCCGCACCTGTGCTCACCCAGCTTCATAATTGGTAAGTACATGGTTTTTCTCTTTTGCTCTTGTGCTAAGGTGGCCGCTGTGCCTTGATGAAACTGCTGCTTTAGACCTAACGTTATTTGTTTACTGTCGGTTGCATGTAATCCTGAAAAACAGTGTCTTTCAAAACATTATATGTTGTGAGAGACCTATTACGGGTTCGGGTCGGGTTTCGGGATGTAAATGTAACCGGTCGGGTCGGTTCGGGCAGCGTCAAACGATTTCGGGTTCGGGCCGGGCTCGGGCTTCAGTTTAAAGCCCGTGCAGACCTCTACCATTCCCACATGAAAAAATACTATAGTAATTTATAGTAAATACTAGTGTTTTTTAACCATACTATAGTAAAGAACTTGAAATAATGTGTTGGGGGTAATTCTATAATTTATCCAATACTGTACTAAGTTTTCTACAACTATAGAGTATATTACACTATAATACACTACAGTTTACTGTAGTAAAAACTAAAGAATACTACAGTATTATTACAGTTTATCAGTTCACTATACAGTATGCTGTAGCATTCATTAACAATGTGTTGTAAATGCTATAATATACATAATACACTTTACTATAGTGGTTCAAAAACACTATTTACTATAAATTACTATAGTTTTTTTTTCATGTGGGTAATTTTCGTAAGGGATGCACAGTAACCACAACATTACATTTACATTTAGCAGACGCTTTTATCCGAAGCGCCGTACAAATGAGAACTATCGAAGCAATCAGACATATGCCACACTTCACGTTAAATGGTAGTTTTACTGTGCTATTTGTACGTTTGGTAACAACAGCTCTTGTCATTTTACCATAGTTACTGTTTACTGTCTACTCTTTGTATTGAAAGCACAGTATAACACAGCACTTACCATGGTTTACCACAGTGAATATTTTTTGAATGTGGTATTTGTAGTTAAAGCAGAGTAACAACAATAATTACCTTGCTTTTACCACAGTGAATATATTTTGAATGTGGTATTTGTAGTTAAAGCAGAGTAACAACAATAATTACCTTGCTTTTATGACAGTAACTGTGTTTTTACTGTATACTATTCGTTTACTAAGCACAGTAACAACAATGCTTTTTGTGAAATTATTGTAATTCAATATTTTTTTCTGTCTTGCAGTTACGTCAGATCATATACTCCACAAAAACCTGTAATCCAGCAGCTCTTTTAAGAAGCCATCTCTTGTAGTTCTCTCTCTCTCTCTAACCAATTTGCTTTAATGAATGCATTCTTATTTTATGTGTTAATAATAACTTTCCTTACAATCCTTCCTCACAAATATTTTGGTCACAAATAATTAACACACTGTCTCATCACGTGTATTTTTCATTTCAGCTGAAAAGGAAGACCAAAGGAAGGCCTGTCATGTGATTTGAATTTGGCCATCTTGTGTGTACACAGAAGACCAAAAGGTGCAAAGGCAAACACTTCCAATGGTACGTCTGTGTTGGTCTGAGCACCCTGACTGAACTTTACTGCAGTTACATTTTGCACAGCATGTGATATTTATTAAATATGCTTTACATATCCCATGGCCCCATCAGAAAGAAGTCTCATGTTGAATTAGTAATAATTCATACAATTTACCAAGTAAGCAAATTTATATGATATTGTACGAGCGTACTCATACAAAATTCTACGACTGCTGACATTGGCCATTGCCTCAACTCTCATGCCGATTGTGCTCAAAGTAAGTAGTCAGTGTGTTTATATCATAAAGTTTATTTTAAGTCCATTGTAGTCATTATTAACCTTTACAAATTGGCGCAGCGTCTTCCTGTTCCAACAGTTCGTGATATCTGTCCACACCTCACAGTCTGCCTTTCTTTCCATGTTGATCTGTCTGAGAAGCAAGAGTCTGGAAATGCTAGTTTAACTTGTCACATGACAAATCACATCTGCAATTAATTTGGCCAAATCAGATCACTTAAAGCTGTTCACACCAAGAACAAGAAATATAATGGTAAATATTTTAGCATCCACACCAACAGACAGTAATATTATTATAAGCGTGCATTGCGGTTATGTTGTCTGCCATTTAAATGCTCAAGCTCTTTAAAATTTGGTCGATTCTGAAAGAGATTCCAATTATATTGTTTCTCTGTGTCATTAAATGTTAAATAGCTGCGGTGTGGACTCATCCTTGGTGTTAAGATGCCTTTAAATTGCTTACAACAATACTGACAGCATGTAATCATATTTCAAATAATTCATATTAATATAGCTTGCTATCCACACCAACAGAATAATATTATTATAAGCGTGCATTGCGGTTTTCTAATGTTGTCTGCCATTTAAATGCTCAAGCTCTTTCTTATTTGGTCGATTCTGAAAGAGATTCCAAATATTGTTTACTCTGTGTCATTACAATGTTAAATAGCTCTGGACTCATCCTTGGTGTTAAGATGCCTTTAAATTGCTTACAACAATACTGACAGCATGTAATCATATTTTCAAATAATTCATATTAATATTCCTTGCTATTCTAATACAGTTTTTTCTCACTGCTGTTTTCCTCACATTCTGTTATTTTATACTCACAAAATTCTGCCTTTCTCTGCCTATTTATCTTCATCTTATTCCTTTACTCCCTCACTTGCACATTATTTTATACTCCGTTGTAAGGTAGAAACTGAGAGTTTGCATGATGTCCCTTTCTCCCATGTCCCATGGACTGCTCTCACCATTACCATCAGGCAGATGTTATCGCAGAACCTTCACCAGCAGGCTACAAGACTAAGTTCTTTCCACAGACAATCAGACTGAACTGAAATTTTACCAGTAACACCACACGCAACACACCAACCTCATATGCACGGCACTCAAACACTTACACTGACTGGACTCTGATTCAATATTACTCTGCACCCTTACATTCTGTTTGCACTAATCCATACCGTACTGCACTGATTATTGTGTTTATTATTGTTTTCATTTCATGCTCTCTGTGTATAATATTTACCATATGTTGTTCTCTGCCTGTATTGAGTCCCTTACACATGTTGCATATATTGTCAATACTTGTCATCCATACTGTCATTCTGCAGTTTAAACAAAAGAATTTGATCACCTGTACACTTGCGTTTATGGAATTGTGACAAAGTGATTTGAATTGGTCACATGTCTTTTGTTCTGTTACTGTACGGTGCTGTACAACAACTGCAAATTGTTTAAGTCATGGAAGAAGTTTATGATAGGGTCATGTGCAAGAAAGAGGAAGAAAACCTGGAGAGCTATGTTGAGAAGGAGACTGAACGTGATTCTGTGATGCTCAAGACATTTCACCATCTATGTATTTGGGTGGCTTCATCTGATTAAAACTATATGGTTTTAAATAACTTATTTTTATTTCTCTTCAATATGATCTGTCTTTATATGCTAATTTAGCTGTCTTTATGCGGTATCCTCCAGCAAAGTATTACACATGATGTTGGATAATAAAGTATGGTGAATATTCTGTATTCGGGATGGTGTTTGGTAAATACACCATTTAATTTAGTAAACAATACAAATAATTACTATGATTGTTTTAATTAAGACATGAACATTTGGCCCTAATGACTCCGTTACATGAAAGGAATGCTGAAATATGTATTAGAAGAGACTGCATGAACTATATTGCTTCATGCACAGCTGAGGGTGAATCACCAGGTAAAGATCAACATGAATCCTGTACTGTATTATAAGCAAGATGAGCATGCCTATTACTGAGGTTTAGCACCTGAAGAGAACAAAGATTAGACATTTGACACAGAGATACAAATTAGGTATTTTTTGTTATGATTATTTGCATTGCATGAATTGTATGGCTTTTGCATCATAAACCACACACACTGTCTGTACCTTGTCTTACTGAATAACACATTTACATTGTGTAATAGTACAATAAAATGTCACAGTATGTATTGGCTGTTTAAATGGGTGTCTTTGTTTACTGTAAACACTGTATTCTTGCTCCTTGTCTAATGAAATAAATGGAGCCCATTCTAAATAGGCACTGATGGAGATTTGTTGGGGTCTATTCTTATTATAAGATAACTGTAGATGCAAAGTCCTGTATTCACTTAACTTATAATACAGCGGCAGGAAAAAAGTGGGTTCTTACGCGTCACAGAAGACAGTCAAAAGTCCGTAAACAAACGCGAGTTTAATCAAAACATAAAAATGATAAACAATCCAGTTGGTTCTTGTGTCCTATGATATAACACTCGTTAAACCTTTAACTTGTATTTCCTTAAACACAAGTTTTTATCCATAAAGACAGCAAGACGGTAAAAAAACTGTTTCTCCCTTATTTCTCTGCCCGCACCTATACACCTAGTGTAACACGTGTGCGGGGCCGTTAAAGAAACAAAACCGAAAATATACATTAGAAACATAAGCAATAATACTGAAACATAGAAAATATCAAAATTGCCTTTAAAGAAAGTTACATCTAATTATTACAAGCAAATCAACACTCTAAGTAACAATAACAATATACAAATTATTGACATCTTAAATTGGCTCTTACATACCAGCCCCTAAATGTCTTTGTGTTCAACCAAACAATTACCAAACTATTTATTCCAAAGAGCCAAACAAATTTCTTAAAATAACATATATTCTTGACTGAATATAAAAATAAAATAAAAACCTTTAAATGTGATGTTAACCTGAATTTAGGCAATAAACCTATAACAGATTTTTCAATTAGGATAGTATAAGAGACTATAAGTCTGCCTCTAAAAGTAAACAAAGCTTAGTCACAGGCCGTAAAAGAGTGTTCGTTTTGGTTTTCACTTGGGCTTGCCTCACGAGACCCTTGTTGTCTGTGAATGTTTGTAGCACACGTCCCATTACCCAAGAGTTTCGCGGTGCGGACTCATCAGCAATCAATACAATGTCCCCAGGCTTTAGGTTTTTCATTAGGCTTTGCCATTTTTGTCTTTCTTGCAAGTCTGGCAGGTACTCTTTGACCCAGCGCTTCCAAAATAGATCAGCCATATACTGAACTTGGCGCCACCTACGTCTGGAATATAGGTCTGCTTTATCAAAAACCCCAGGGGACATAGACGGTTTTACTTTCAGCAGCAGCAAATGATTCGGAGTGAGTGGCTCTAAGTCGTTCGGGTCATTGGACACCTTAGTGATGGGACGACTATTAATTATTGCCTCCACCTCGCATAAGAGCGTTTGAAGACTTTCTTCATCAAGAGACTGCTGTTTTACAATGGAGTTGAGAATTTTTCGGACGGATGGATTTTGTCTTGTAAAACTGGTGACAACCTGTAGAGAGCGCTACTGCGTTTCACAGTTTTACATTGCTGGAGGGCTTTGATTTCCTCGGGAAACATGATTGTTTGGCTGTAGCGAATGATCTCTTTCCCAGCATTTTCAATGTCACTTACCTGTCATTGAAATTTTCAATGTGCACTTAAGTCAATGTATCCATGTTCCCTTGAAGTCTTTGAAGGGTTTTCTGATATATTTCCCTTGCGTCTTAGAGTGGTGGCACTGATACTGCGTTCCTTAGAGTGTTCATCAGCATGTCAGCAGAATGCTTTCCTTTTTTTCATCAGTGTCTTCAGAATGCTTTTAAATTTGAGGAACCATGCAATGGCTCTTCTCAAACGGTACCAATCTGAATAGTGTGAAAATAACTGAGAGGTATGGTCATAATTATCTGCACACACTGCATTGACTGAGACTTCCTTAATTTCAAGATCATTGTCAGATATCTTGAGAGTGTGACTTGGAATTTTTGGCCACTCTGATTCTGGCTTTGTCAGAAAGGATGGACCTGTGAGCCATGAATTTGCTTTAAGGAAAGCATCTACACTAAGTCCTCTTGAGGCAATGTCGGCTGGGTTGAAAGAAGAACTAACATATCTCCATTGCGAGATCTTTGAGAGATCCCTGATTGCAGTTACCCTGTTGGCCACAAATGTACGGAACCGTGTGCTTTCATTGTTGAGATACTTCAGGACTGAAGTACTGTCTGTCCAAAATACAGACTCCTGCATAATCAAGTTCAATTCAGATTTCAGCATATTGTCCATTCTAGCAGCCATTGTAGCTGCAGTGAGCTCAAGACGTGGCACGGTAACTGATTTTACTGGAGTAACCCTTGCTTTACCCAAAACAAAGGCACAATGTTGGTTACCTCTGTGATTCTCCATGAGCAAGTACGATACAGTGCCATAACCCAGCTCACTGGCATCTGCAAAATGATGCATCTGTGCTGAAGTGACTTCACCAAAGTTAAGTGGCTTTATGCATCTTTCAACCTGAAAGTCATTTAAGTTCTGAAGACTAGCCAACCACAGCTTCCATTGATGTCTGAGAGTTTCTGGAATACTGTCATCCCATTCATGTTTTGTTCTACAAAGCTCTTGCAGTATTTGTTTTGCAGGGAGAATGACTGGAGAAAGTATTCCAAGGGGATCATAAATGGAGCTGACCATGGACAAGATACCTCTCCTTGTAAGAGGCTTTTCCTGTAGGGTTACTTTGAACTGCAAAGTATCAGTCTCTACACACCACTGAACCCCTAGGGCTCTTTCCATTGGCAACTTGTCCTTCTCCAAATCCAAATCCTTTACTGTCTTTGCTTTGCTCTCCTCACTTATTGATGCAAGTACAGTGCGATTATTGGACATCCACTTGGTCAAATTAAATCCTCCTGATGCACACACCTCCCTTAATTCATGCATTAGAGCAATACCCTGCTGTTCAGTAGCCACAGACGTCAAACAGTCGTCCACATAGAAATTTCTAAGGACTGTCTGGATTGCCTCTGATCTGTGATGTGCACTGTTGTCTTTTGCACAGCTTTGTAGAGCGTAGATTGCACAACTTGGGGAGGATGTGGCACCAAATAAGTGAACAGTCATTCTGTGCTCCTCCATTTCCTGAGCAGTGTCCCCTTTAGGCCACCAAAGGAATCTCAACAGGTCTTTGTCTTTAGCAGGAACTCTGACCTGATGAAACATCCCTTCAACATCTGCTGCAAGGGCTATTGGCTTATGTCTGAATCTCATTAGCACACCAATGAGAGAATTATTCAAGTTGGGTCCTTGTAACAGTTGAGAGTTGAGTGATTTCCCTTGGTAGGTAGCTGCGCAGTCGAACACCACTCAAAGTTTGTTTTTTTGTGGGTGATACACCCCGTGATGTGGGATGTACCAGATTCTACCAGGGTTTCCTTCGCTTTCACTTGCAGGGACCTTTTCAGCGTGACCTTTAAGTAACATATCCTCCATGAAACTAGAGTAGTCCTTGTGGAAATCCGAATTTCTTTTGAATTTCCTTTTCAGAAATTGAGCACGCAGAGAAGCAACAACATAGTTGTTGGGAAATGCTACATCCTTTTTCTTCAATGGAAGGTCAATGCAGTAATGTCCATCAACCAGCTTTATGGACTGTGATACTGACTCCATAAACTGCCTATCCTCTATGGACATTTCCAATTTTTCAGCTTGCTTACACTCAGGAAAATCATAGCTCATTTGCTGTTGAATTAGGTTATCCAGGCTTACCACTGAAATCCTGTTTGCCATCACCTGTGGCCATCCTGTGTCTCTGTTAGTTTGGATGTTCTCTCTCTCCAAAGGTCCATTTACAATCCAGCTTAGAATGGTCTTGACAGCAAAAGGTCCATCTTCTCTACTGTTGATGACTTTCCAAGGCTCAAGAATCTTGGGTACATTTGTTCCTATTAGTAAACCAATGCCTGCATCAATCTGAGGAAGATGCACCTCATCAAGGTACTTCCATTTCTTAACATCCTTCTGTGTGGAATGTTTTCTTTTTTCACTGGAATCTCCTTTTGTGAGAACACCTGAGGTAGGTCCACAAAATTGTTCTCATTCAGTCCGCTTATTTCCAGTTCGGTGAAAACATGTGTACTAACAGACCTTTCCTGTCCCATAGTACGCAGCAGTATGTTTGATTTCCTACCAGTTAGCCTAAGTTCCTTCATTAGTTGATCTGTGCAAAATGTTGCAGAACTTCCCGGGTCCAAGAAGGCGTAGGTTGTAACCTCATGGTTGCCCTTTTTGGACTTAACTCTAACTGGTACAATGGCCAAGGAGCACACTAAATGACCAGCCCCAGTACAGCCACAGGTTTCTCTGATTACGGTACATGACTCTGTGACAGTTGTGGGGCTTTCTTCATCTTGAAATCCTGGAAGTACTGGCTTCTTTTCTGGGAGATGAAGGATGGTTGGATGCTTTAGTGAGCATTTCTGACAAGTAAGTCGTTGCATACAACCTTTACTCATGTGACCTGGTAACAAGCAACCATAGCACAAGCCCTTGGATTTCAGGAAGTAAAGCTTTTCTTTGTGTGGCTTATGCTTCAGAACGTTACAAACGTCCAATCCATGATCCTTATTACAGCATAAGCAGAGGCTTCTGTGTATTGCTTTCCCTCCAACCTTTTCCTTTGCTCTTTGGTTTTTGAATTCTGGAACAGGTGTCACACTTGTTACAAATGTGGTTTTCTTTTCTTTCATTTGTAAGTTACTTGATGTGTTTGTTTTGAATTTGAAATTGTCTTTTGTCATTTTGTTATCTTGTATATTACCAAACAGTGGATGTGAAACAATCTTTGCCTGTTTGTCTACAAAATTAACCAAGTCAGAGAATCTTGCTCTCAAGCCAGTCCTTTCTTGAAGATCACAAGCAACTACTCTCCACCTTTCCCTCAGTTTAAAAGGAAGCTTTGATACAATCGCACGCATGTTGCTTGGACTGTCCATTTCTTCAATATATTCCACACTGTCAACCGTGTTGCGACAACCAGTAAGGAAAAGAGCTAAATTTGTTAAAGCTTTATTATCCTCAGGCTTTAAAGCTGGCCAGTCAAGTGCCTTTTCTATATAGGCGGTGGCGATTGTGTACTCATTGCCAAAATGTTGGTAGAGTAGTCTCTTAGCCTCTTTGTAGCCCCTTTCCGAAGTCATGTGTTGACAACTGCGTACCAGTACCTTTGGTTGTCCTGTGGTAAACTGCTCTAAAAAGTAGAGTCTCTCTCTTTGTTATTTGTAGTCTTATTCTCTACTCCGTGTTCAAAGGCTCGAATAAAGAATGTAAATTCAAGCGGGTCTCCACTAAAGACTGGAATATCCATAGGCGGAAGAGTAGACAAAGACTGCTGTTTTATAAAAATTTCAGCAATGTCATTTTGACGTTGCATGATGTTGAACAAACTTCCTGTATTAACATGTGCAGGTACACTCATATCTGTCCTTGGTGGCTGTGCTTTAGCAAAATCCTGTTGCCCATCACTGACTGTTGGTACTGCATCATTGTCCGACGCTAACTCACGAAAATGTGTTTTTGGCCGTACCACTCTATCAGATGTAACTTTAAGATTTTCTGCAGTTGTGGCTGCCCTTGCTGCACTACCAGATGCATCAGAAACACTACAAGCTGGTTCATACATGGAAAAAACCTGAAGTTTGGCTTCAGCCACAGCAATAGCCGTTTGGAGCTCTAAATTTTCCTTCTTTGCTTTGAGCTCAGCTTCCTCCATCTCAAGCTCTTGTTTTTGTTTCAAAGCATTAGCTCGAGCCATCAACTCTGCTTTTTCTGCTTCAATTCTCAGCCTAGAAGAAGCTGTAGATGACACGCCTGAGGCCACATGACTACCAGATTTTTTCGGCAAGAAGGGAAGTTGTGAAGAAATAACCATTGAGGCACTGTCAGTACATTCAACCTCAGCATCACATTGCTCTGCCTCTTTGGATTGGAGTTTTACTCTTTCAATCCAGTCTTTGACCTTGTCTACAAAGTGCTTAACTGCTTGAGACTTAGGTTCAAACCAGTGTAGCTGATCTAAATATGCCTCATCTTCTGACATAAGTTCTCTGGTTGCATTGTTAATGTCTTGGAATGCAAGAAAAGACTGTGCAAACTCACCGTTTATACATTGATACACAGTGTCAAAATTACCAGAGTCCTCAAGCAAAGTTGAAATTTCTCTCATTTGCCTTGTTAAATGTCCCAGCTTGGCTTTTCTAGTCCCCATCATCTGGTTAAGCCGTTCCTCTTGAGCTTTAACGGTTATCTTCGGCACTCTTTTAGAGGCCGCGCTCAATTTCTCTGTTTCCATAGTAATCAATATTCGTGTTCAAAGCCCGCGTTCATCACGAAAACAGATGGGATCGCCCTCTTGCGATACTGTGTGAAAGCGCGAAAATGGCGGGTCCATGACGCATCAAAGTCCAATAATATCCACAAAACATCCAAAAATCTGTAATAGTTCACCAAAATCAGATCAGATAAATCCGTAGTGTGTGTAATCCAAACACCATCGGAGGATCTCAGCCGCGATAGTCCATTATAATCCAAGTATCGTGTCTGAAGATGCGTGAATCACTCGATAATCCTCTCGTGAAAACAAATATATTGCTCGTTTCGGATGAAAAAGATAAGTTTTCTTACAATTATGTAGATGCAAAGTCCTGTATTCACTTAACTTATAATACAGCGGCAGGAAAAAAGTGGGTTCTTACGCGTCACAGAAGACAGTCAAAAGTCCGTAAACAAATGCGAGTTTAATCAAAACATAAAAATGACAAACAATCCAGTTGGTTCTTGTGTCCTATGATATAACACTCGTTAAACCTTTAACTTGTATTTCCTTAAACGCTTAAACACAAGTTTTATCCATAAAGACAGCAAGACGGTAAGAAAACTGTTTCTCCCTTATTTCTCTGCCCGCACCTATACACCTAGTGTAACACGTGTGCGTGGCCGTTAAAGAAACAGAACCGAAAATATACATCAGAAACATAAGCAATAATACTGAAACATAGAAAATATCAAAATTGCCTTTAAAGAAAGTTACATCTAATTATTACAAGCAAATCAACACTCTAAGTAACAATAACAATATACAAATTATTGACATCTTAAATTGGCTCTTACAATAACTATGACTTGAAACTTATATATTAACAAGTTGTTGAAAAGACATTCTTACAAATGTGACTCAGCACAATTAGTTGTGATAATGAGAATAGATATGTGTATGTTGTACTGCCCTTCCATCGCCAGGGGCCCAGTAGAGTCCCATGGAAGAGAAAAAAAAAGACAATTTCAAATGGCTGTAACTCAGTCTGATTATAGTTTTAAGGAAAAATTTGGTAGGACAACTACTTATACTATGTTAATTAAACAATGTTAGACAGCTTTTAGACATTTTTGAAAAGGTGGTATAAAGGTGTTTAAAAAAGTGCTCTTAGTAAAATACCAAATTTCATCCTGCCTCTTAAATATGTCATAAATGTTTGCACAATGAACATGTTTAGATATACCTCTGTTCAAAAAATATTGTATTTTCTCCCATTTTATTATTAAACAATTTAAAACTACATTACCCATAAGCCTCTGCCATACATAGTGATGGTATTTGTAGTTCAATAAAGTTATGCTCAGGGTTCCCAGATAGCATACGTACGTCTGCAAGATGTCTGTTGAAGATCTATTGATCTGGAAAGCATCTGCTGTATACAAACATCTGACAGACGTCTTTCAGATGTCAGTTTTACATATATTCTAAATCGTAAACATCTTAAAGACATCTAATAGACGTCTATTTAACATCTAAAATTAAACGTCCTATAGACGTATTGCAGATGAGCAAACACCCTAAAAAATACGTCTTGCAGATGTAAATGCAGACGTCAAATACACATCTCTGAGATGTACGTGTGCTATCAGGGTTAGGGTTACGATCTCGGTTAAGTGTCAATTTCTCATGACATAGCAACACTGCATTGTTAACTGAAGATATTACTGATGTAATAATAACAACAGCAAAACATACTTTGCAACATTAAGCGTTTTTTAATTTGGATTAAAAGATAGTCCAATCATAGCAATGCGAGTGCCAAGGGAACTTCAAAGCCAATGGCAACTCAGTTGAGCAGAGGCGTCAAACTTACTTGTCCATATATGGTCATTTATCACAGAACCTTCCGGGTTCTTGTGGTGAATGGACAGATGAGATTTATTTGTCTCCACTCAATATAAAACTGCAACAACAGATTGCATCATGTGGTTAACCTGACGCAGCAATAGATTTAGTTGATTACAGTTTTTTTTTTTTTTTTTTTTTTTAAACAAGGGTGTAATAGTTCCCACTGTATGCATTGTTTACACTAATATTAGTGTATACATTGTTTACACTAATATTAATTAATGTACAATATTTAAACTCAAAAGTGTGTATGTACTGTGTGAAAAATAAATAATAAATGTCAAAATGTTTCATTTGCTAACAAAAACAACACATCAGATAGTTATTCAAACATGCAGTATTTTTCTACTAATCAATTTTGCTTCCGTAACATTTACAGTGTAGTTGTAGTGTGTTAAAGGTACAATTAATCACTTTTATGTTTCCTGGAAATGGACCCTACAAACTTGCTATTCTTAGCTCTGCCAGTTGACCTACAGGAATATATATATATAAAACACACACACACACGCACGCATGCACGCACGCACGCATGCACATACACACACATTACAAATTTCCAAAAGTTTATTGATATGTCAAACTTTTCCAAGACAGCCATAGTGTCCAGAACAGTACTCTCTCTCTCTGAAGTCAGCGGCTGCCGCGTTAGTAAGGCGGGAGGAAAAAGGCTGTTTCCAGGATCTGGAGATTTCGTGATGCAGATCATTGAAAAACGGTAGCTTCCTCCGTTCAGGCCTAGAGTTCGGGCCGCTAAGGAACCGCTCGTCGAGCCTCGACGACTGAGATTCACGGGGCTCATCGGGCCAATCCAAATAGAGCTTCTCAGTGGCGCGGGAAAGCACGTCCACGAGCTCGGAATAGGCCGCAGAAGACCACGCCTCCTGGCCGCTAGGCGGGAAAGTATCGGCTAAAGCAGGCCCGAGTCGGGGGCTGCTGTTAGCAACACATCATATAGCCCAATGGAGATGGTGTCACGTGCCTCCGGGCTAGGATATAAATAATTGTGCGAAAATTCAACTGGAGAATTTGCGCGCATGTGCTAAGGTGAGAGAGGGAGCGAAAAGGCGAGGCACGTCTGCTCACTCTCCATCGCCTCGAGCTCCACATCCGAACCCCAGGTCGCAGACTCACGGAGGGCCGTGGAGGCCTCCGGGGCGCGACGGGGAAAAATGGATGACTCCCTATAAAAAACCTCAAGCCTAGAGCAGAGGGATCTGAGACGGAGATTTTCACAAAATTTGCATTTTGATGTCCCGTAAACCGCCTCGCGTGCATGCGAAAACCCCAAACATTTAACACACTTACTGTGCGGGTCGTTGCTCGCGAGAAAAGATTGGGCCAGAAAAATCGCAACAGAAGGGCTAATATGGCCGCTTCGTGAAGGCAGAGATATCTGATGAGCAGATGGCGTGTTCGCCAGTATAAGGTGACGACATTAAGTCAAGTCAAGTCAAGTCTGCTTTATTGTCAATTATTCCACATGTACAGTACATACATACAGAGAATTGAAATTGCGTTACTCTCAGACCCTTGGTGCATACAGTTAACATTAAACACTGACAATAGACATTCAAATACAGATAAATACAGTTTAACCATATGTACATACAAACTATACAGATATACAAATGAGGACATTGTAGAAAACTAAATAAAAAATTAAATAAAAAAAGAGATATATAAAGTGGCATAAGGCACATGGCAGATAGAGTGCAAACCAGTTAAATAAAACAAAACTGTGCAGATATGTGTAGTGCAAAAAAAAGAACAGTCTTTTATCAGACTGTCAGAAGAGGTAGATTACAGATTAGTTAATGCGTCAGGGGCGGCTTTTGCGCCATCAGACAATGAATTGGCGTGATTCTATACAGGCTTCAGACAATCGGCACGCCCAGGGGCGTTCCCAAAGCGTGAAAGCTTGAGTGAACCTATGATAGAGAACCCAACCATCTTGCTTAAATAACGCATAAATCAGCTATAAACAAATACCCATAATGCAACTGGCTGCTAGCGCTGACTGCCGGGTCATTACATAACCCCCACCTAAGAGGGTTAGTGTCCCCACAACCCTAATCTCCCACAACAAAATTCAACAAGTCCCGGCCGGCGTCGAACACGCTTCGGCCTCCCGGATGTTCTACTCCCAGTGCTAGGCTCAGCCCGGAGCCCGTCATTGCCCATCTCTGCACTGGGTGTGGATGGTGGGGAGCCGCCCTGGCTTCCACCAGTCTCTTGCTCTGGGGCCAGTGGGTGGTACTGTGCCAACCGATCCTTATGAAGCACCACCCGTCTACCCCGTCCAGGCATTCGGACCCAGAAGACCACTTCTGAAATTTGGTCCAGAATCTCCCCAGGTCCCTGCCAATGATGAGTCAGTTTGGGTGACAACCCCCTCTTCCTTTGGGGGCAGAACACCCACACTCTGTCCCCTCGCCTAAGGGTAGGCCCGTGGGCACGGGTGTCGTATGCCCACTTCTGGCGGGCTCCAGTGTCCTCTAGAGCCTCCCTGGCCAGTTGATGGACCGTGCTCAGACGCTCCTTCAATCCCCTAAAGTAGTCCAGTTCTGGCCCACCAGTAAATTTCTAGCTCGGGGGGTGACCCAAACACCAAGTCCACCGGCGTGCAGATCTCCCTCCCAAACATCAGCACTGCCGGTGTGCACTGACTCGACTCTTGCATAGCTGTCCTATACGCTCACAGGACCAGGGGCAGATGCTGGTCCCAGTCTCTCTGATGCTGACTGGTCAAGATGGCAAGTTGAGTTGCCAGTGTACGGTTGAACCGCTCAACTAGTCCATCCCTTTGAGGGTGGAGGGGAGTGGTTCTAGTCTTCTTCACCCTCAACCGCTGGCACACCTCACTGAACAATCGGCTGTCAAAATTCGCCCCTGGTCACTATGAAGTTCATCCGGCACCCCAAACCTGGCGAACACCAAGAGGTCACACCCCGATCCTCTCCATGGGCGCCCCGACTAGGTACTGCTGCAACGGCGCGTGAGGGCATCGGCTGGGTCCTTTCTGTGCCGTGCAGACATCGCAGCAGTGAACGTGCAACTCTGCATCCTGCCGACACCCCGGCCAGTAGAAACGCTGCCGCAGCCGCCTCACTGTCTTGGAGTTCCCAAAATGGCCGGCTCCAGCTGCCCCATGCACCCAACGGAGGACCTCCGGCCGCAAAGTGTGGGGGACTAGGAGTTGCAGACGGTCGATTACACCCCCCAGGTGCCTGCCACCGCCTGTAGATCATGCAGTCGTGGAGCTCCAGGCTGCCCCACTACGAATGAAGTGACTTGATCTCGGGGCCCTGGGAAGACACAGCTGGCCAGTCCGGATGCGTTCGGGCATCCAGCCAGCCCCTCATCTTCACCAGCACTCGGTCATTCGCTTGCTGTTGCCTCAGCTGCTCAGTGGTGAATGCTTCTCCATCTCCACCACTGGCACCCGGCCCTACTGCTGCCGACGACGGCCCCAGTCCTCTTTCTTCCTAACGACCGCAGTACCGACACTCATCAGCGAGGCATGGGCGTCTGGAGAGGGCGTCAGTGTTGACATGCCGTCGCCCTGGTCGGTGCTGAACCTCAAAGTCATACTCTTGGAGGATCTCCAGCCACCTTGCCACCTGACCCTCTGGCTGGCGGAAGTTCAGCATCCAGGTGAGGCTAGCGTGGTCGGTCCTCAGTTTGAACTTGGTGCCCAAGAGGTAGGGCCTGAAATGACGAACCGCCAGGACCACCGCTAGCAACTCCCACCGGGTGACGCAGTAATTTCTTTCTGGACAACTGAGGCTGCAGCTATAGTAGGCCACCACTCGCTCTCCAGCCTCCCCCCTCTGGCTGAGCACAGCACCGACACCCACATTTCTGGCGTCAGTGTCCACAAGGAAAGGTTGGTTGGGATCAGGGTAGGCCAGGACAGGAGCGTGGATGAGAGCGGCTTTTAGCTGCCGGAAGGCTGCCGCACAGTCCTCAGACCACCCATACCGCCAGCCCTTCTTTGTCAGCAGATGTAAGGGGCTGGCGATTGTTGCAAAGTCTCTGATGAACCTCCTATAATAGGAGGCCAGGCCCAGGAAGCTCCGCAGCTCAGAGATGTTGGTGGGTGGGGCCCAGTCCCTCACCGCGGCCACCTTTGTTGGGTCGGTGGCCACCCCGCTCTCGCTAACCACGTGCCCCAGGAAATGCGTCTGGCGGGTGAACAGGTTACACTTGGCCGGGTTCAACTGCAACCCGGCACTACAGATGGCTGTCAGGACCTCCCGTAAGTTGTGAACAGCCTGGTCAAAGTCTCTGGCATGGACCAACAAATCGTCCAAGTAGACCACGCAGCGGGTGCAGGGAATGTCTTTAAGGACATGCTCCATCAGCCTTTCAAAGGTGACTGGAGCATTACACAGTCCAAAGGGCATCACCCTAAACTGCCACAGTCCTTGCCCTATGGTAAATGCAGTTTTGGGCCGGGCCTCTGCCGCCAGCTCTACTTGCCAATACCCGCTGCGCTAGTCCAAAGAGCTGAACCAACAGGATCCAGCGACACAATAATCCAATGCATCATCATTGTGCGGCAGCGGGTATGAGTCCTTACGGGTGAATGCATTTAGTCGTCGAAAGTCCAAACAGGGGGCGCAAGCTAATGGGGGCATTACCATGGGTGCGGCCCAGGGACAGTCCGAGGTCTCAATAATGCCGTTAGCTGCCATATCTTGGATCAATTCTTCGGGAGCCTGCTGCTTGGCGAGAGGCAGTCTATGGGGGCGCAAGCTAATGGGGGCAGCGGGGCCTGTGTCAATGTTATACTGCACCAGAGCTGTCCTAGTACAGTCCTCCTCTCGTGCTGCAAAAATGTCCACAAAGTCTCTCAATAGGTGTCGCAGCTGCTCCTGCTGTGGTGTGCTTAGATGCTCACCTCTTCGCCCACCCCAACTCCTCAACAGCAACAACAGTCTCAGGTGACGGGGAGGCAGATGGAGTGTGTGGTGGTAATGGCTGGGGTGTGCTGGTCTGAGCTACATTATTCGCTCCGCTTCGCTCCGCTTCGCTCACATGCTCTGTGTGGAAATGGCTACAAATTAAATAAAAAAAACATGGCTCCTAAAGTTAAACCACGGTATCCACAAATTAACCATGATTTTTCTACACTAACCATAGTTTAACCATGGTATTTGTAGTAAAGCTGTGATTATACAAATGGTAACATGCCAAAATCAAAACAAAAAACATTACTTCACTTTTACTACAATAAAACCATGGTTCATTTCCGTAAGGGATTGGCTACACATTACATTGTCCAGGGACAGTCACTATGGTAAAAAAATATGATAAATATGTGGACTTTTTAAATGATACCTTTCCCACGACAGGTAAATATAAAATTAATAATTTAATTCAGAAATACGTGCAGATCGACTATTTTACGAGACGGCTGGAAACCTTACCTGTATGCTTTTTGAATACATCCAACCCCATCTTTTAAGGCTCTATATCGCTTGTCTTTGGTCCGTGTGCTGTTGTCATTGGGGAAATGATCGCCCCTGCTGGTTCTCCAGTGGTAACTCCAACTTCATACATGCGTGACATTTTCTCGCCTAGAGGAGGCAAAGTGTGACACTCACACGCATCATCGAGTGGACCAGCGTGTCTATTACACGCTTTGGCGTGATGCCGGGTTGCATCAGATATCTGCTGTGAAGACTGCATTTACGAACAGCTCTACTGTGACGCTCAGATGTTACGCCCCATCAAATAAACTTCACAACTGAACAACTGCAAGACAGTGGTGAAGGGATTCTTTTGGCCCAAACCTCCAACAACATTCAACAGGAATCAATGCTAAGTCCAGTGCAACAGTTATACTTAATATTATATATCGTTTATTGATTTACAACACCCCAGGGCTTAATTTATGCCGGAACAAGCCGGATCCGGATCCGGCACCTCCGAAATCCGATCCAGCTCCTCATTTTGTTGGATCCCCCTCCTCACGCGCCAATGAAAGACGTTTGTGCTGACCTATATTGTGCATATACGAAAAATTGTCTATAATGACCACCCTTGCAGCACATCCACATTTGAAATAAAGAACCTGAACATGCAAAAGACGTGACACGTGAACTGCTCTCCTCACACAAGACATAATGCACGGATCAATAGCCTACACAGGGCTAGATACTTAACTTGTGCATATAGGCGAACTGTCAGTCAGGGCAGCAAAAAGGACAGAGATTTTTAGTTTATCTTTTGGCCATTCGTTTGGAATTATTGCCCTCATATCAACAAGTTATCCGCCCTTAGTTACTATAATCTAAATTAACTTTGCTTCATAGTCATTCCGCTCCCGCACCGCCCCCCAACTGAGCTACTCTACATGCAAAACATCATAATGTACATTCATAAATGTCATCATAACGATTAAAACTATCCAGACATGAATGACTTTCGCTGCTGGTAATGTCCGATGAGTTTTAAAGCTGAAAGGTAAGAGTATAGCCTTGTTTTGGTCAAATATAGGTTTGTTTAATTTAAACTATAAACCCATTGTATTTAATGCAAAGCAAATCAAGTCACCTAAACAAGCCGCATAGGTCTTTTTCTGAATATGAAATGTTTTATTTTTGCTTCTAAAAATGCTTTGTTTAAAACCGAGTTTAAATATAAGAAATGTTGTATACATGTTTAAACTGTAAAATGCGTCTTATTAATAATTTTATTTGACTAAAATAAAGGCATTTAGGCAAGAAAGAGGTTTTAAGAAATGACAAAATAAATGAAAAACAAAACGAAACCAACAGCAACAAAATAAAATAATCAAAAATAAATATTCATTTTCTAATCAATCTCAGCATGCTTTAATTTATTGTCGCTAGTGGTTTGCGTCAATAAGCTTACATTAAAATGTATTTGGTCTGTGCTCTGGAAGTGTTATTTTAATTCTGCTAAACTTTAATTAGCCTACTAAAACTCAAATTAAAACGCAAACTAGCTTGTATAGGGAAGAAAACTGTTCACAAAATAAAAACTAAACTAAAATTAACCAAATTATTAAAAATAAAAACGAAACTGATATTTATAGTGAGAATTGAAAGCAACATTAAAATAAAAACGATTTTAAAAACGCAAACCTATAATAACCCTGACACAAACGTCTTTCATTGGAGTAAGAGGATCCGTCAAATGAGATGATCTGAGGTCGGAGGTGCTGATCCAGACCTGGTTTGTTCAGATGATGTCCTGACTACAGCTGTTTTGCAATGCTCACCTGGGATTCTACAAAATCTTCCCATGGCCACTTCAGGCTTGGACACGTAATCTGAGTTTGCAGCTTTAATAGTTATTTATTATTATTATTTAGGCCTATTTATTTGTTTTACGTTGAAGTAGGGGAAAAATTAATAATCAGAAAACATGCCGGTGTCTACTTTTAGTTTCATGCAGTTGTATCAATAAACAAATGATCCAGTATTTCACGTGCATCTTTAAAATCGTATATAATTATGAGAGTGAAGTGGGGGCGGCACAGCAGGGTTTTTCCAAGAGCAGCAGTTGAATTTGTGCATTTGTTTTCTTTCTCAACTGTTCACATTTACCTGGATACTCACCAGGACGGCCATTGTGTGTATTTGGCCAATTAAGCTCAACAACAAACTAGGAAAAATAACTCAATATGATACTCGCTATATATAGGCAAGATAAGATAACCTTAATATAAAACTATACACGCTGCCGATATATGGGACTTTCGGTTGTTGCTAAAATTACTTGATTAAGATTTTTAAGACTCCCAGTTATCATTAATCCGAGACTGACCTGCAATATTCTAAGATTAATTTTGCTCCGTGATCAGGCGAGGGGGCACGCATAGTTAGCTACGCTAATGGTTAAACCCACGGGAGTAATAGTCTAGTTGTATGGCATCGGAACACTAGCATCAATCTAGCTATACATAATATAAGGTATTAGTTTTAAGATAAGCGAGGAACATCTCTTGCTATCTTCTTCACGCTAAAAGAGGGTTTCTTCGCTCAATTTAGGGTGGATAACATAACATTAAGACTATAAAATGTTTAGTTGTTTTATAGGGCCAAATTTATAAACTGCAGTTATTAAGTCATTAACAGTGGCTGGTTTATCGGTGAGAAACTCGAGAACTTTTAAGGCACGGAAAGTGGGCGTGTAGCCTACTCATTCATTCACAAAAAGACGCGGTTGGATAGTAGTCTGGGTTTTGAATAAACACACATAAGAAACAGACCATTGTTAGTGTGCTCACAGAACTAGGTTTAGAACGTTGCCCTAAATTCTCCACCATTTCTGTAGAAAATTTAGCTCTATGTGAGATGAACATAATCATAATGGGTTGTTATCAATTATATATTCATCTTCAGGAATTAACTGTAGCACTAATAGTACAATACAATTATTTAGTCCGCAGTACGGACAGTTTGAATTGTCTATTGACTCTAACGAAAATTATTTATCTGGCCACGAATAATAATTTCCTTGCTGATACATTGCTCACGGAGCATGTAAGACCGGAACGTTTAGTGACCTCGTCCTGTGAGAAGCAGACACAGACAACCAAGTGTGAATACATATGGATGTTTATTAAACTACACTACAGGGGAACATGCAACATCGAACTATACACAAACATATATATTAAACATAGAGGCCAATGCAAGGAAGGCATGGAGAGAGAGAGAGAGAGAGAGAGAGAGAGAGAGAGAGAGAGAGAGAGAGTATTATAATTGATAATAATATTATAAATATATATAAATAAATATAAATATTATTAATGATTTCTCTTTTATAATCTTTTATTTATTATTATAATTATTTATTTATTTTATTAATATTATTTTACTAATTCTATTATTTGTATTTATTTTTTGCTATATCTAGCCATGTGTTTATATAATAATTTGGCAATTTAGCACCCATATGAATGTAGAATATGTGGGGCCAGGTTAGTGAGTTATATGCAAATGGAAAAAGGATAAAAGGGTCTCTTAAGCCATAAAGTGTAAACAACCATCAATGATCTGAAGCAGAGTCTACAGCTGTACTAGTTTATAAGCCATATCTAGGTTGTTCAGCAAAGTGAAGGAAAAGAGACTTACATAATTGTCGCGTACACCGCATTTTATACTGCCTCTCAGCTTGTCAGTATTTGCATGCGATTTGCATACTTCGCGACAATCAGGACTTCAGGAAAGGTTGGAAGGGAGGAGTTCCCATAACGGAGAATTTCTCTGTGATGTCTCGTGGAAGCTTGAGAGTGAACTAAGACAGTTATCTTGCCTCATTGAGAGACAGACTTGGGCTCGACCATCTGTGTGGTCAATTCACCTGTGTGTGTTATAATGTATGAAAGGCTGAAAAGCTAATCAAAGTGCTGTGGAGAGTAAATTTAGTGATTTCACCTCACATGACATATGGTGTGAGGCAATGCTGCTCTCTCATTAGCTACTGCTATAGCTACATTATTTAATAATAATACAATATTACATTCTCACTATGTTTGAACAGATAATTCATATTCTGTCATGTGTATTCTTACTGTCATATTATTTCAAACCAACATAAGCAGATGTTTAGCAGAATGTTCAGCTTTGCCATCACATTAATATATTACATTAAATATATAAATAACATTTCACAATATTACTTTTTTTACATTAAATAAATGCATCCTTGGTGAGCAGAAGAGACTTGATTGAGATTTGATTCTGTACTGTGTGTGTGTATATATACAGCCAGATCTCACGGCAATTCGTACACATTTTATGAGGTGGCTAATTTGTATGTATTCGTACGACCTCGATCACTCGTACAAATTCATACGTTTTTTGAAAATCGTACATATTTTACGAGTTGCCAATTCGTATGAATGACCTACAAATAAACCCGCCCCTAAACCTACCCGTCACTGGGGTTTAGAGAAACCGTTAGTTAGCTCATGTGAAAATTATTTTTTTTCAATAAAAAATTTATAAAAAAATGTAATTACACATTGTATCTCGATATATGAAATATTACTTATAAACATTGTGTAATTATAAAAAAAATTTGAGAACAAAATTATGTGACAATGGCCGAGTCCGATATACAACTATTTGAAAATCTGGAATCTGAGGGTGCAAAAAAAATCTACTGAGAAAATTGTCTTTAAAGTTGACCAAATGAAGTTCTTAGCAATGCATATTACTAAATAAAAATTAAGTTTTCATATATTTGTGGTAGGAAATATCTTAATATCCTAATGATTTTTTGGCATAAATTAGTTTTTGATAATTTTGACCCATACAATGTATGTTTGGCTATTGCTACAAATATACCCCAGCGACTTAAGACTAGGGTTGGGTACCGAAACCCGGTACCAACACGGCACCGGTACCTATGGAACCGGTATACCGAACCGAATCAGAACGCAGATTTACATTTACATTTAGTCATTTTGCAGACGCTTTTATCCAAAGCGACTTACAATTGGGGAATACATAAAGCGATTAATCTTGAAGATGCAAACAAACAGAGGAAGTGCCCCTAACACCAAGTCATTGTTCAAATAAGCTAGCAAGGGAAGGAGAGAAAGATAAAGAGAAAGATGAAGATATAGAAAAAGGGAAATATATATATATATATATATATATATATATATTTTTTTTTATTATTATTATGAAGTCAAGTAGTGTTGAAAGAGATGAGTTTTCAGTTGTTGCTTGAAGCAGTTGTTGCTTCAGTTGTAGATTTCGGTGCCATGCCTGAGCGATCAGTTGAAATATTTGTCCTTTGTTTCTCCGAAACGGACGTAAGAAGCATCATCACTGGCACCACACGTGCAAAATAATTTCCCGACTGAGAAAATGCACATGAACTCAATTCAAAAAGCTCTAATAATACAGGTCCAACCATGGGCGTAAATCCCGGGGGGGACGGATGGGGACATGTCCCCATCCGAGGGTTGTCCCCCCCAAAAAAAATATTTAAAAATTTTGCACTCTCTATTGTGAAAAATATATGTATGTATACCTAAAATAATTGTGTAAGTAGAAAAAAAAAAAAACGCAAAATTAGAAACAGTTGAGTTTCCCATCCCCTTCCTCACAGTGGTTTGGCCCACTGCCTGCTTTCCCAGTTCATCTCACCTACTCCACGCACGAGTCAGGTGTGTGGCTGCGGCTCAGTTAATGTTGAACTCCAGTAAGTAGGGTACTTTATTCACTTTAAATAAAGCGATTCTCTTTAATGTAGTTGATGCAGCAGACTCATTCATAAATTAGTTGCGGCAAAAATGCTGATTAACGTTACCGATGTAATTTTCCATGAATCTGCTATATTAGCGATTAAAATATTACTTATCTAGTTAACGTTAGCTTGTTTACAATAGCTTGTTGCATAGTGCACTGCAACTTATGGGGGTTTTCCACTGACTGGTACCAGCTCGGTTCAGTTCAGCTCGGTTCTGCTCTGTTTCGGACCTACAGTTTTCCACTACAACTGGTTGCTATAGCGACCAAACATTCTGAGAAGCAGCACGAGCAGAGCGCTCTAAGCTGAGGTAAACAACCTGGCATCATTACAATCGTCAGCATGGATGAAATAAAAGGGATTTTATTATTTCTTTTCCTTGGTTTGTGGCTGTTTGAAATGTGCTGATCTGCTTTGTCATTGAACCTGAGAAAAACTTTGAAAATAACCATAATGACGCAGTCTCCGTGCTACAATAATAATGATAGAAGCCAAGTTTTTCACTGTGGGGACATATCTTTATAAGTACAATTTGACTGTATTATTTGTGTCCCCTTCAAAAATTGCTCATGAGAAATTTTATATTTATTGTCCCCCCCTACTGTTAAATGAAATTTACGCCCATGCATCCAACAAATCTTTGTAGTAACCTGAGTGTGCGGTTTTCACATTCAGACTTAAAAGCACAACTCTGGGAATGAGAGTATCTGAGGAGCGCGTGAATGCAGTGATTACACTTGCTCTGACGGCAACAGCAGCTAGTCTTCCATTTACTAGCTAAGATACTACTACTCCATGGGCTACTAATACATCGATTAGCAATGAATTATAAATATACTTAATTATTATGAAAATACCCGATATGGCTTGAATAGCACAGATAAACTATACATAGTCGTATTCGTGTGTTTATTGTATTTATTTTATCATTCAAAACGTTTATATCTTCTGTTTACTTATCCATATCACGGTGGAAAAAGAGTTCGCTACTTCTGTGACTGGATCCGTGGGTTTTCTGTGCGAGGGCGCCCTCTGGTGTCCAGTATGAACGAAAAACACATCACTCCCCGGTTTCACAGACCAGGCTTGAACCTAGTGCTAGACTAAAATGTAACTCGTAGCTGTTTTAACTGAAATAAACTTGCACTGACTGATCCTAAAATATATCAGTGCATTTGTTTTGTCTCAAGATGCACACCAGTAATGTTTTTTTTTTCTGAGCGCGTTTATACAAATTACTTAAATGTCATAATTGAACTATGATCTAATCCTGGTTTACTTTTACATTTAGTCATTTTGCAGATGCTTTTAAAGCGACTTACAATTGGGGAATACATAAAGCGATTAATCTTGAAGAGGCAAACACCAAGTCTAAGGCATTGTTCAAATAAGTACAAGCTAGCAAGGGAAGGAGAGAAAGATAAAGAGAAAGATGAAGATTTAGAAAAAGTGAATAATCAAATTTTTGATAAAGAGAGGTGTAGTCTAGGGTTAGTCTAAGCCCTGTCTGTGTGTCTGTGAAACCGGGCCCATGTGTTTAGTGCTAATGGCCAATCCAATTATTCATTGGTAAAACAAAATGTTTATAAGTATCGGTTCAGGCACCGTTTAGGCACCGGTACTGTTTTAAAAGTATCGATTTGGCACCGGTATCGAAAAACCCCCAAACGATACCCAACCCTACTTAAGACTGGTTTTGGGGTCCAGGGTCACAAATCATCAACCAATCAAGGGCTGATTTCAAAATCACACCGAAAATCAAAGTAAAAATTTAAATTACAGGCTGAGGGAACTTTAATCAAAGTAACTCATACCGTAAGTAATTTGTATATATGGCCGCCTATGTGCCTGTAGACAATGTGCACCTGATGAGATGGCGGGTGGTGTCCTAGGGGATCTCCTGCCAGAACCAATGAGTTTGTGGACAGTCTGTGGTGTTACTTGGTGGCCTCAGATGCTTTAATACATAACATTCAGAGGTTCTCAACTGGATTCAGGTCTGTGGAATAGGAGGACCAGTCAATGGCATAAATTATTTAATCATCCACACACTCTGCCTACACACTTTGGCCCCATGCGGTTGTGCTTTGTTATGCACCATGCAGGAGGAACCCAGGGCCCGCTGCACCAGCGTAAGGTTTGAAGTGGCTCTGAGGATTTCATCCCGGTATCTAACAGCAGTAAGGGTTCCACGTGTTAGTACGTAGAGGTCTGTGAGGCCCTCCAAAGGTATTTCTCTCCAGACCCAATGCTAAAACGGTTATGCTGGATGATGTTTGCAGGCAGCAAAATATTTTTACATATGGCATCTCCAGATTTTTTTACATGTGCACAGTGTGAACCTGCTCTCATCCGTTGAGATTGGAATGCCAATGGCAGACCTGCCAATTCTGGAATTCTCTGGCAAATCCCAATCGAGCTGGGCTCTGAGCACAGGTCCCACTACAAGAAGTCTGGTCCTCATGCCACCCACATGGAGTCTGTTTCTGACAGTTTGATCAGAAAAATGCACACCATTAGCCTGCTAGAGGTAATTTTGTAAGGTTCTGGTCTTGTCCAGCTCTCCTTGTGTAATGACCCATCTCCTGGTATCTCCTCCATGCTTTTGAGACTGTACTGAGAGACACACCAAAAGTACTTGCCCATATAAATGTGTCATCCTGGAGGAGCTGGACTATCTGCACAACCTGATTGGGCTGTAGGTATTGCCTCATGCCACAAATAGTGAGAAGGACCATAACAACACACAAAACTAGAGACAAATCAGTCAGGAAGCATAAGGAAAGAGCAATTGTCTGTGGCCACCACTTGCAAAACCATTCCTTTTTAGGAGTTGTCTTGCTGTTGCCTATCCGGTGCATCTGTTGTCACTTTCAATTACACCAAATGAGTCAAAACACATTGACATTTACTTATGTTTTCTAACCGGACAGATGTATATCCCTTAAGTTTATTTGACTTGGTGCTACACTGTGATGATACATTTTCCCCTTAATTAATATTATTTGTATTTATTATTTTGAGCAGTGTATATGGCACAGAAATGTCACAAAGAGAAAGATGCAAGCACACCATCAGTTTGTTGTTACTTTTCACATTTTGTCTAAGTTCCAATGTTGATCAGTTATTCACTCCACTGATGTGCTACTTTACTGGTTCCCCTCTCTCACTTCCTCCAACTCAGCAAAGCTGCGTTTTGTAACACCCAATAACCTTATTACCCTCTGGTTGTGTTTTTGAGATTTTCTTTTTCACAGTGTATCGCATGGCACAGAAGGGTATGTACTTCTCACATTTTGTTAAAATTTTCGATTTTTTGTGGGATTTCACCTAGTAACACTTGTGGTGTTGCAAAAAACCGGACTCCAAACACATCTGTCATTATGCTATATTATCTAAATATTGTATTTAATTTTTTGTAAAGTTTTCTTTCATTTAGGACTGTTTTTGTTTCTATTTACTGATTAATCGTAGCCCTCACTGAGAGTAGCTGCCTCGTTTTTTGAGTGAAAAAATCTTTTTTTATTAATAATTTTCACAATATGAGAAAAAAAATTATATTTGCAGTTTCTCACACTAGGGTCCAATGTTTAATTGTTTTCTTTTAAATCTTTTATTTTGTTACTTGTGGTGTTCCCGGTCAAAAATCGGACGATCAATTTCTTATAAATCTGCCATTATGCTATATTATCACAAATATTGATTCAATCTTTTTGTACTTTCATTAGGACTATTTGCATCTGATTAATCTTTCCTCCTGAGAGTAGGTGCCTCGAGTGATATGATAATTTTCACAATATGAGATAAAAAATTATGAAAATTTGCACTGTTTCTCCAACTTTAATGTTTAATCAGCAAAGCTGCTACTCTCGTTTGTGTAAGAAATAACACCCATATAACCTTATTTAAAGACATAGGGACACTTTTAAAGGGATTTTGCCAGTACAGATATTTAGGTTGTTTTAGAAATGTATATAAAATAAATAAACAAACAATTAAGTATGCAAAATAAGATCACTGCCTTTTTGTATGATATCCTCAAGATGTATAAAATACTGGAGTTACATATTTAAGTTATCTGGTACATAGTCTTGCATTTTATTATGAGAGAATGGACAAAATAACATGACATGATGTTGTATAGCATTTATTATCAACCAAGAGCTGCTACAGAATGTTTTTGTGGAACATTTCTGGTACTGCACAATCACCACACACTCATACCTTAGAGAATCCACATACACATATACACACATTAATTTGTTATCTGTAAAGTTAACTATCACCACATTAAAAAGATCGCAATCATATAATACTGTATATTAGTCATACTCATTACTGTGGCAGCAGTGCACTTATTATTTGTACACAATATGGCTTAAAAAGTTATTCGCTTTCCAATGTGAATCTTGCACATAGCTCAATGACTGAGCGAAAGGCCCCTATTTGTTTTTGACTGATTACATGAATTGTAACCATTAGTTCCACTATGCATTTTAAGGTCACAGTTTGATAGAAACAAGGTTAAACAGGGTAAAATAAAATGATAAAATATGATACATTTAGAAAATTCAAGCCTGTGCATTGCGGAAAAGATTTATGTCCACATGCTTTAAGCTATTACCAAAACGTACGCTTTTTGCATTAAATGAGTAGATGTGTTTGATACTTAAATTGTGTAAAAAAGTATTTTGACCAAAAGCTACTGATGTATGAAACCGCAACAGCCATAGGTGGGTTCCTCTTTTTAAGACATTTAACTGTACATATTGGTAAAGTACATAAAAAAAGCGTAAAAAGCACAAATAAAATCAACACAATTCCTTATTACTTAAATTGAATTTATAACAGATTGCAGCCCCAACGATTTCTTTCATTTAAAAGAAGCCTTTGCTCTTTTTCAGGTTCAGCTGTTTCCAGTTCGGGAGGGCATTAAATTCATCCCGCATCATCTCCAAAACACTCTGCAAAACAAATACAATCTGTCAACATCATCTTGTTAAAAATATTGACATAGACCTGTCCTAACATCATCAGTTTGCAGATGATGTCACTCGTTTTCTTGATGCATCGATTACAAACCCTGATGATGTATACATCGATCTTGAAACATGGATTTTTGAATCGTTGATTTCGGCCAATAATCTATTTTAAACACTAAGAATTGAATGAATTGTGATTTCTATAGCAATTAAATGCTTCAAAATATATACACTTTAAATTTCTACAACCGTGAATTAATGGGAACCTTGAACAGCATTGTTCGTGCCCTTTCATCTCTTCCCGTGCTCCACTATTTACCGCCAGTCACAGGATTGCAAACAGACATCGGGCACGTTTTCTTTCAGAATCATTCGCTGATAGAAAGGAAAGTTAAATGCTGTAGCCTTTTAATTTTATGATAATATAAAGAAACTCACACCATGCAAAGGTGTGACTTGTGTTACCCTATAGCCTACCCACATGAAAAAGATACTACAGTACTTTATAGAAAATTACAGACTCAAACTTGCCAAGACAGAACTGCTTGTGGTTCCAGCAAACCCATCGTTTCATCACAATTTCACCATCCAGTAAGGCACATCAACCATAACTCCTTCAAAAACAGCCAGAAACCTTGGAGCTGTGATTGATGATCAGCTGACTTTCTCAGACCAGATTGCTAAAACTGCCCAGTCCTGCAGATATGCTTTATTCAACATCAAGAAGATCAGACCCTTTCTTTGCTTCACAACTCCTTTTTCTGTCCAGGCTGGACTATTGCAATGCTTTCATGGCAGGTCTTCCAGCCCGTTCTATCAAACCTTTACAATTAATGCAGAATGCGGTAGCACGATTAATTTTTAATGAGCCCAAAATAATGCACGTCACACCTGTTTATCAATTTGCACTGGTTACCAATAGCTGCTCGCATAAAATTCAAGGCATTGATGTTTGCCTACAAAACCACCACTGACTCTGCAACCCGTTTACCTAAATTCAGTACTTCAGACTTATGTGCCCTCTAGAAGCTTGCGTTCTGCAAGTGAACGTCACTTTATTGTGCCATCCCAAAGAGGCACAAAATCACTTTCAATGACTTTTAAATTAAATGTTCCCTCCTGGTGGAATGACCTGCCCAACTCAATCCTAGCAGCTGACATTAGCCATCTTCCAGAATCGGATAAAAACATCTCTCTCTCTTGCATCTTTATTTGACCCTCTAACTCTAGCAATCTATAATCTAATTCTATTCTTTAAAAAACTTGTCCCTTTTAGACTTGCACTCTATTCCTTTACCAAATACTTGTTTTTCTTAAAAAAAACGAAACAAAAACCTAACATTAGCTTCTCTATTCTTTTTCTATTCTATCTATTAATTTTCTTTTTATTTATTATATCATTTAAAATAAATCTTGCTACGTGTCCTAAGCTAACTGAGACTTGTTATAATACTTGCATATCATTGCTTTTTTGTTGGTTTTGGTTGCTTCTATTGTCCTCATTTGTAAGTCGCTTTGGATAAAAGCGTCTTCTAAATGTAAATGTAAATACTATAGTGTTTTTGAACCATACTATTGTAAAGTGTATTATACTGTATATATTATAGTATTTACAACACTTTGTTAATGAATGCTACAGCATACAGTAGTATGAACTATAGTGAACTGATAAACTGTAATAAACACTGTAGTATACTTTAGTTTTCTATCTCCCCTATCCTCTTCCTGGTCGCCATAGATTACAAGATTACAACCAACACCACAGCAGACAGATCCAGAGGCATCCAGTGGACTCTGTTCTCCCAGCTGGAAGATCTTGACTTCGCTGATGATCTTGCTCTCCTATCAACCAACCAGTATGACATGCAGGTTAAGACTGATAGGGTAAACAACTTTGCTAGACAAGTTGGGCTCAGTATCAACACTTCCAAAACACAAGTGATTTGTGTCAACTCCGTCCCCACAACACCCATACTTGTTAATGATGAACCACTTGAGTTTGTGGAAGATTTCACCTATCTGGGCAGTCTTATCAGTAAGGACAGTGGGGCATCTAAAGATATTAAAACAAGATTGGGAAAGGCTCAGGGTGCCTTCTCCCAACTCTGGCCTATCTGGGGATGAAAACAATACAGCCTTAAAACGAAGATGCTCCTATATATCAGCAATGTAAAGTCCGAAAGCTGGCGAGCTGTAAAAACAGACATGAGGAGAATGGAAGTGTTCCATAATGGATGCCTCCGACGAATATGCCACATTTTTTGGTCCTAATAAGATCTCCAACAATGAAAAGGGAAGTTGGAGCATCATCAAGGAGATAATGCACAGACGCCTGAGATGGCTGGGACATGTGCTGAGAATGGAGCGGGACCGCAACACAAAAATCGCCTTAAGATGGACACCACCTGGCAAAAGAAAACCTGGGAGGCCCAAAACCACCTGGCGCAGAACTGTGACACAAGAGCTGGAACAGATGAATCCGTCATGGGAAGAGGCCCAACATGCTGCCAGGGACCGAATGCAATGGAGAGTGCTCATTGAAGCCTTATGTCCCACAGGGGATGAAGAGGAGTAATGTAATACTTTAGTTTTAACTACAGCTAACTGTAGTGTATTGTAGTATAATATACCTTATAGTTGAAGAAAACTTGGTACAGTATAGGGTGAAGTAATTTGTTTATATTAATATAGTGTTGTTATATTGCCACAGCATCTATAGAATTACCACAAAACAATTAATTCAAGTACTTTACTAAAGTATGGTTCAAGCTACACAATATCGCGTTCATTATCAAAGGTGATTAATCTGCAATAATGAACGTGATTTTGAGTAGCTTGTCAATGATCTACGGCTCTGTGTATTAACGAAGCCTTATGAATCATGAACCGAATCGATTTGCTGTTTACCCAAAGATGCACAGCCCTAGTTTGCAGAAAATCATAAGTAAATTTGGCTGGCAGACAATAATAAGCCACACTGGAAAACAAATAAACCAAAGTGAGCATTTATTGATCTTTATTGACGCTTTCCACGATGACCACTTTAGACTAAACTATTGACACTTAGAGTAGGTTTTGCTTAGCATGTGTGAACATATTTTAGGTGGGGTTGTTACCTGGAAATCTTTATCTGACAGGTATTTCTCAAGGTGCAGAGGGTCTACTCCCTCTGGCAGAGGTTTGGAGGTGAGCTCCTCAATGGTGTACTGCTGCCTGCTGAGTTTGGACAGAGCATCTTTAACCAGGATCACTTTATTGTGGGCTCCTTCAACCTGTGCAGATATTTAAAACATACAGTTTTGGCATCCAAAGGCTTCCATATTAAAGATCTTTGGGCTGTACTATATGATAGAGTTCTTATATGAAAATGTGGAAGCTCTATCTGTAGTTTTAACAAAAGCCCTGAAGTTTTGTTTATTAGTGAAAGTCTACGGGATGATGCAAAAATCACATTGCATCATCTGACAGGCATTTGCTGACAGATAAATGGGGATAATATGGGTGCAGGTAGGATGAAGTAGTACACATTGTTCATTTGCATAAATTATTGAAACTGTAACTATGCAAAGCTGGTTGAAAATATGTAAACCTATCCTTTAATTAGCCCTTTTAAAGGGTTAGTTCACCCCAAAATAAAAATGATGTCATTATTTACTCACCCTCATGTTGTTCCAAACCCATAAGACCTTTATTCATCTTCGGAACACAAATTAAGATATTTTTGATGATATCTGAGAGCTCTGACCCTCCCATAGACAGCAATGCAACTGAAATGTTCCCAGGTCCAGAAACGTAGTAAGGACATCAGTAAAACAGTCCACGTGACATCAGTGGCTCAACTTCACTTTTGCAAAGCTACAAAAATATATTACAATATTTACAATTAGGGGTGTAACGATATATCGCAGTACGATATTTCCGATGCAAAAATTTTACGATATGCATCGTAGAGTGGTGGCGATACTTTTACGATATGACGAGTCTAATCCTATTGGTTGAGCTGCCGATGTGACCAACTCTCTCTGCAACAGCGTCGCGTGTGCTTACATCGCAGTTGCAGAAATCGCTTGAACTGAACATTAGTAGGGCAACATGAGTTCGGGGGAAACTGAAATTGAAGATGCCCCGTCGTCTTATAAGTCCGACGTCTGGCAGCATTTTGGTTTTCCGGTCACGCGACAGGACGATGGTAAAAAAATTACAGACAAAACACAAACTGTTTGTAAACACTGTAAAACAAGGCTGCCATACACAACGTCAAACACTTCGAATATGATGTGCCATTTAAAACGGCATCACAACAACAACCTTATGCAAACTCCTGCGACAAAAAGGGTGAAAGAAGGCCAAACATCTATACAACGCAGTTTTGCTGCAACATGGTCTCAGTCAAGTGCGAAAGCTCAAGAAATAACCAGGTGCATCAGAGTTTTTATTGCAAAAGACATGAGACCATTTTCTGTGGTCGACAATGTTGGATTTCGTGAATTGGTTAGGGTACTGGAGCCCAGGTACCATATGCCGTCACGCCCGCACTTCAGTCAAGAGGTAGTTCCAGCCCTGTACTGCGAAGCTAAAGAAAAGGTGTTCGACGGTCTGAAAAAAGCAGAGAATGTGGCAATAACAACTGATGGGTGGACTTCACGGGCTTGTCGGAGCTATATTACAGTCACGGCGCATGTTATTACCACGGAGTGGGAAATGAAAAGTTTCGTGCTTCAGACTCGCCCGCTTTTTGAGTCACACACCGGAACTAACATAGCCGAAGTTTTAAAAGCGGCTATACAAGAGTGGGAGCTTGAAAGGTCACCTCATAGCACTGCTGTTGTTACTGACAATGCACGCAACATGGAGGTGGCAGTGAGAGAAGCTGGGTTGTCATCGCATATTAAGTGTTTCGCGCACACATTGAATCTTGCTTTGCAAGCAGGTTTAAATGTTTCTCGCGTCAGTCACTTGCTTGGTCGCGTGAGAAAAGTCATGGTTTTCTTTCACCGCAGTGCCACAGCAACAGCTGTTCTCACGGAAAAGCAAAAGATGCTTGAGATCGCATCACATAAGCTTATCATGGATGTGGTAACCCGATGGAACAGCTCCATGGATATGCTGGAACGCTACCTCGAGCAACAAGCGGCTATAACGGCAGCTCTTTTGAGCACAGAGAGATACGTACCGTATCGTGACCTGGGCATATCGTTACACCCCTATTTACAATACATATTTTCAAAAAAAAACTCAGTTTGTAGAGGGCCACAGCACTGCAGAGTTTAGCTCCAATCCTAATTAAACACACCCGATCCAACTAATCAAGTCCTTCAGGCTTATTTGAAAACTATATGGTATGTGTTGTTGCTCTTTTGTTGGTTTTGATTGCTTCTATAATGTCCTCATTTGTAAGTCGCTTTGGATAAAAGCGTCTGCTAAATGACTAAATAAATAAATCAAATAAATGTGTGTTGGAGCAGGGTTGGAACAAAACTCTGCAGGGCTGCGTCCCTCCAGGAACTGAGTTTGACACCCCTGGTCAAAGAGGTTTCAAGGAGGTTTCTTTATTCGTCACATAATAAATTATACAGTGTATAATCAGAAGTGAAATGTAAATCAAATCAGGTCCGCTCAGTGGACAGTGCAAAGAATAAAATTTTTAATTAAATCAAAGTTACACAACACAAGAGCACATATATACATATATATATATATATATATATATATATATATATAGGTAAAGTAAAAAAAAGAAAAGAAAAAAGAAATAAAGAGTAAAATGTGCAATAGAATAAAAAGTGCAAAACAAATAAGATGTGCAAAAACAATAAGATGTGCAAAACAGTATACTGGGACTTAATAAATAGTAATATGAACAAGAGGGATGAGAGGGATGTGCAAACGGGTTGAACCGGGTATGTACACTAGCAGCAATACGGATGATGAGAATATGAATGTTTTTTACAGTTAATAATGAGTCTTGTAAATGCTATGAATGTTATGAGACTGAGTTTGTGTTAAGGAGCCTGATGGCCTGGGGGAAGAAGCTCCTTCTCAGTCTCTCAGTTTTTGCCATCATGCTCCTGAAGCGCTTGCCAGATGGCAGTAAACAGAAAAGATGGTTACCGGGGTGGTTTGAGTCCTTGAGGATTTTAGCAGCTCTGCTTTTACAGCGTTTGAGGTAGATGTCCTGCAGAGAGGGGAGAGCAGACCCTGAGATGCGCTCAGCTAAGCGCACGACTCTCTGTAGAGCTTTGCAGTCCTGGTTTGTGGCGTTACTATACCACACTGAGATGCACTGAGTCAGTACACTTTCTATGGCCCCTGAATAGAAAGTTTTCAGGATTGCTGGTGAGACCCTGAATTTCCTCAGCTGTCGCAGATGGTACAGTCTTTGCATGGCTTTCTTAACCTGAGTCTGAATGTGTGTAACCTGAACCATGTCAGGTCCTCGGAGATGTTTACACCGAGGTACTTGAAGCTGCTCACCTTCTCCACAGGGGTCCCACTGATCATGAGAGGAGTGTAGGGCCGCTGCTGTCTCTTCCTGAAGTCCACGATCAGCTCTTTAGTTTTACTCACGTTCAGAGAGAGACAGTTGACCTGGCACCATGATGTGAGTCTCTCTACCTCATCCAAGTATGCGGCCTCATCATTGTTGTTAATGAGGCCCAGAACCACAGTATCATCAGCAAATTTAATGATAGAAGTGGAGCTGTGAGAGGACACGCAGTCGTAGGTGTAAAGAGAGTAGAGCAGGGGGCTCAGGACACAGCCCTGTGGGGCTCCTACGTTCAGGGTGATGGAGTTGGAGGTGAACTGGCCGACTTTCACCACTTGTGGTCTGGCGGTGAGGAAGTCTTGAATCCAGTCACAAAGTGAAGATGTTATGCCGAGGTCTGAGAGTTTAACAGCCAGCTTGGTGGGGACTATAGTATTAAAAGCGGAGCTATAGTCAATGAATAGCAGCCTTACATAGTTGCCATTTTTGCTGTCAATGTGTGTGAGGGAGGAGTGCAGGTACCTGAGAGATGGCATCATCAGTAGACCTATTTGGCCGATAGGCAAACTGAAGAGGGTCCAAAGTAGCAGGGATGGAGGAGCAAATGTGTTTCTTTAGTCTCTCAAAAACCTTCATGACTGTCGATGTGAGGGCAACTGGACGATAGTCATTCAGGCAAGAGGGTTTACTGTTCTTAGGCACAGGGATTATAACAGATTTTTTAAAGGAGGTGGGAACAACAGAGGTAGGGAGGGACTCATTAAATATGGATGTAAACAACCCAGCAAGCTGATCAGCACAGGACCTCAGAACGCGGCCAGTAATCCCATCAGGTCCTGCTGCTTTTCTGACGTTCACTCTCTTTAGTTCTCTCCGAACCTCATCCTCCGACACGGTGATAACATGAACGCTGCTCTGTCTGCTGCTTCCTGACGCGCTGATAGACAGAGTCGCGCCGCCATTGCATTCAAAGCGGCCGTAGAAGGTGTTTAGCTCTTCGGCCAGCAACGGATCTGCTCTCACCTCTGCAGAGGAGTTGTTTCCAGAGGAACAGATGGTCTTCAGTCCCTGCCACATGCGTCGAGAGTCATTGAGCTGGAAATGTGACTCAATTTTCTCCTTGTACCGGCGTTTAGCGGCTCTAACTGCTCGATGGAGAGCGTAGCACGATGCTTTGTACTCCTGCATGTTTCCTGACAAAATACCGGCGTTGTATGCGGCAGTGCGATGGTTAACCGCATCACGGATTGTTCTGTCCACCCACGGTTTCTGATTTGAGAAAGTCTTTATTGTTACCATTTCAGTGGCCTGTTCGGTTAGCGTGTTGATAAAGCTTAATGCTACATCCGTGAATTCGCTGACTCTAGGTGTTATACCTTCAGTCATTTTGAATTGGAATTACTTGAGTTTTTTTGAGCATTTGTCTTGTATTATTTTAGAACATATAGCCTAATATGCATAATAAAAGTGTGTACAAGATGTAGTTGTAGTTCATGCATCTTCTCTGCAAAGATATTTAGTGATTTGTTTAACATTTACATCATGAAGACAACGTCATGTGTGGTGCACTCAGAATATACTTTTCTTTAACAAGAGGGTTAATAAAGAAAAAGTTCCTTGAATCATGTAGTAGTTACATTTTCGAGAATTGGTCAAATATTAGTGAAATTGCTAAACCTAAAATATCCTCCTGAGTCGCCCCCCCCCCCCCCTCCTAAAAAAAAGTTTTCATGTCATTACATTGTTTAGACCAGTGGTTCTCAAACTTTTTACACCAAGTACCACCTCAGAAAATATTTGGCTTTCCAAGTACCACCGTTATGACCAACATTAAAATGCAGTTTAAATGGTCTGCCCACTGCTCCGGGTGTGTGTTCACGGTGTGTGTGTGTGTGTGTGTGTGCACTTTGGATGGGTTAAATGCAGAGCACAAATTCAGAGTATGTCATGTCACTTTCACTTTCAGTAGCACTATACACAGTAAAAAAAAAAAAAAAAAAAAAAAAACAGAGTCAGTTTTAATCCTTATAAGGTTATTTATTATTGTCAGCCTCTTAAAATATAGTAAATACACAGTTTGAACATGAACACTGCACCGTGCTTAATTCCACGTAAATAAAAAACGTAATTATTAAATTTAAATATATTGTAAGTTACCTAAAAGTGAAATAAAAATCTGTACTGTAATTAAATGTTAAAAAACTGTAATTAAATAAAGATTAAATGAAAATGTATCATACTTACTTAACATTTAAGTACAGTAACTTAGTTTTTATTTAACTTTAAGTAGCTACAATACATTTTCATTTAATCTTTAAGCACAGTACAGTTTTTATTTCACTTTTAAATAAAAAAGTACTTGATTAAAAAAAAACACAGCTGTATATGTAGCTGCAAGTAACAACAATCAGGCCACGTTTGCACCAAAGCCAGCTGAAAACACCCAGGTGCTTGAGAGGGGAGCGTATTTTCGAGACGCTGCGGTTGCTATGATATGGAATATCCGCTGAAGTAATATGGCAGACGCATCGCGAATGAAATGTTTCTCCAAGCATTATTTTTCATAACAATATTATTGTACTCCGGCAATTCCATGTGGTAAAGACATAAATACTCAGAGACAAGCAATATTAACTTCTCCATTGTTGTTCAGTCGTAGTACAAGCAGGGTGTGACGGTATTAGTCCCGCCCCTCCTCCACTGTGATTGGTTAGCTGACTAAAAAGTGACAGTGATGAGTGCTAACATTCTTAAATTCTCGGTGCCAAAAAAAAAACGCCCGAGTGCTCAGCATGAAAAAGACGCTCCCATTTAAAACAATTTAAAAAAAATTGCTTTGGTGGACACGCGGCCTGATTTATATTTAATTCTGAGATTCCTCTGCGTACCACTAGAGGAAGCTCACGTACCACACTTTGAGAACCACTGGTTTAGACCATAAGAATTTTTTTTATTTCATTTTTGAAAAACTTTATTTTATTCATATTTGATTATATGTCCTCTGTAGAGGACACAAGGACTAAAATTAAATGGCATGAATAGACATCAAAATGGTTTTTTTAAATCACCAAAATTTTTACACAGAAAAATAAGGGTTTAAAAGTTACCTTTTTACAACAAATCACTTAAAAGGACAAACCTTTTTTACCCCTAATATACAATAGGTAGTAATACGTACCTTGAGATACTAATATAGGTAAGGTAAAAATATGTCCTTTTAAAATACAATTTTAAACCCTTATTTTTCTGTGTGTAGGTTTCAGGATTTTTTTATACTAAACTTTGTTTAAGGATGATTCTCAACTATGTTTTAAAATGTATAACAAAATTATTTGATATACCATTTTGTTTTATGCAATATGTGTGTAAAAAAAATCCATAAACTGGTTTCCCATTAAACACAGTGTATCTATTCACTGTATCTAATTTGCATATGAATGTGTTGCTGTTGGGACAGAATGTTGAAAAATAATTTTCATAATGGGAGTAATACATGGCTAGATTTTCATAATAATATATAATATTTCATAAGCAAACTGATATATAATGTATTTCCCTATTCAATTGTTGTCTCCCAAAATGCATAATAAACATGCTTTTAGTCCTGGTGTCCTCTACATTGAACATGTATGAAATGATGACCTGTTTCATAACAGGAAGTCATATTTTAATTTGAAAACCCATAACATTTTCCTGAGATGTTGCTTTATGACAAACAATCTGAAAATGATTCAGATTTAAAAGACATTACATAATATAATCATATTTCCATAAGGATGTACAATTTTTCACTAAATTAAATATAGCCATCTTTAAAGACATATGAGAGGGTTTAAAAAACATTTAGTATCTCTATAAAGCCCTGAATGTGCTCTGTACAGGGCGTCCAGGCTTATAACTGTGACATGTGAGGTCTCAGAGAAATACACTAAAATATAATGTCCACTACAGAGGCAAAAACTCCATAGCTGGATCTCAGGACGATAAATAAAATAGCCTAATTTGATCCTACAGTGTTGCTGCACATGCTTTTAGATCATTACAAACAATAATGCAAAATTATTATATTAGAATAGAAGATATGCCGTCTCTTGTATCACATAAATTATCAATAATTAAGTATGTGGTTTTGAAGAAGATCATTTTTTTCTTTCTCTGTTTTGACCGTCTCATTTGGACTTGGACTTGACTTGGACTCGAACCTCTTTGGACTCGGTCTTGACTCGGACTCGAACCTCTTTGGACTCGGTCTTGACTCGGACTCGAACCTCTTTGGACTCGGTCTTGACTCGGACTCGAACCTCTTTGGACTTGGACTTGTCTTGGACTCGACAAAGGTGGACTTGACTACAGCCCTACATGAAACACACTCCACCACCTTTGGTTTTTCCGGCCTCGGCTGTTCTGTCCATCCGTAAAACAGAGAAGTTATCAGACGGCGTTACAACAGTGTCCGGGACCGTCGGCGTGAGCCATGTTTCGGTCAAACAAAGGATGTTACAGTCCCTAATGTCCCGTTGGAAACTTATCCTGGCTCTAAGATCGTCCATCTTATTCTCCAAGGATTGGACATTAGCGAGCAGAATACTCGGAAGAGGAGGACTGTGAGCCCTTTCCCTCAGTCTGTTACGAATTCCAGCGCGTTTCCCACTGTTTCTTTCGCCTCCTGCGGTTCTTCAGGTGGTCATTGTTAACCTCGGTTCTTCAAAAGTATCTCCAATGGCCACGCTGGATCTGTGGATAAAGTGTCCTGAAGCAGGTTAGTGCAGCGGTGTCCAATGTCCAAAAGTGTTCTTTTGTCGTACATAATCATTGCAGACGTTACACGTGTAAAAAGAGAAGTAAAAATAGGTACAAAAAACACATAAAAGCACAATTCTGAGCGGAGCTAATTCACAGGCGTCTGAACTCAGCAGCGCCACCGGAAGTAAAAAAAGAGCTCTCAGATTTCATCAAAAATATCTTAATTTGTGTTACAAAGATGAATGAAAGTCTTACAGGTTTGGAACAACTTGAGGATTTTGGGGTGAAGCCCTTCAAAGGGTTAGCACTTTAAAGTTAATAATTTAAAAATAACAAGATACAAGTTTGAATTTTACTACATCTCATATGTTTGTAGATCCTTGCAAAGTAAAGTCACTGAGTAATAAAAAAAAACAAGAATACTTCTGTACCTTGATTTCTGAATTTGGCGTAAAACTTCAATATATAGGTACAATTTAATGTAGACATTTTATAACATTATAACAAGATATTTTTTAACAGTACCCATATTCTAACATAATTATTATTATTATTATTATTATTCCACTGTACTCTTTACACCTACTGCTATTCTAAAAGCTATGGGTGAGGTACCGTACCTGCACTTTAATAGTTGGGTCTTTCTCCCAATAAGGGAAGATGTTGGTTAAAAGTGAGGGGTTCTGCACCAGCCAGTATCAGGTAGGCCTGAGGAGGCCGTCTAGAGTTATTCTCTGAAAAACAAACATAAGAAGGTCATTATTACACAGGAAAGCAACTAAATATGCACAAAGAGGTGTGTATATACTCTTTCTTCGGATTATTCTTAAAGGTTCACCAGATTAAAAAAAACAAGAAAAAAAGAGAAAAAATCCATCTATATCTACCTATGTTCCCTATCAGTCGGTCACTATCGACGTCACGTCGGAGGACCGACGAATTGGGATCTCGCTTAGAGAGACCAATCTACTTCGAGTGTAAACTAAACGAGCCAATGCACATTGGCATGCAATTATTGCATCCAGCTGCCACTGATCACAGCGTGAGTATAAGTAGGCAGCAGATGCAGTGCATATTCAGCTTTTTGCTTCGGAGCCGAGCGGTTACATCGTTCTGTTCCTGACTTCTGCTGAACGAGTGAATTCAACGAGTTGATCACGCTCTTCGGAAGACTCTCGTGCTGGTGGTATGGCACTACAGCTGTGGTGGTTCTTCCCGTGTCGAGTGGACTGCACACATCAGGCTGTTTGTGTTTGTGTTAACCTACGGCATTACTGCAGGTTCTTCAGGCTAAAAGCACTGTGGGACATGCATGGGGGTGGTCACGATCCGGAAGTTCTGAAAGAGATCCGTACCACACCTGACCTCGCGCCACGAGCGACGAAGGTTAAGGCACGGTCTCTGGGTCGTGCAATGTCCACACTTGTAGTCCAGGAGCGCCACTTCTGGCTGTGTCTGATTCACAAAGGGACGCCGACAAAGTTCGGTTCCTCGAGGTTCCTGTATCCCAGACTGGCCTCTTCGGCGACACAACCGGTAACATGGCCCAGCAGTTCCGGGTTGCACAGAAGCAGACTGAGGCGATCCAACATGTCCTGCCTCGGCGGGCAGCTGCTGCTCCACCCGTCCGCCAGTTGCAGCGCCCAGCCTGCTCGTCGCCGAGGGCGGCCCCCTGCGTCCACCCTTGCTCCCGCACCGCATCCGCAGCAGCTTTCAAAAAGCAGTGCCGTTGAGCTAGGAGTAGGCAGGCCGCCCCGCCCGTCCTGGCCCCCGTCAACTGGCGGTAAGCGGAGAAGCAAGTGACCGACTGATAGGGAACGTCTCTGTTACGTATGTAACCCTCGTTCCCTGAAGGAGGGAATGGAGACGTCACGTCCCGTCGCCACGGCGCCTGTACTACCACTGAGTGGCCGGATCCCGGCTCGGCTCCTCAGCGAAAACCTGAATATGCACTGCACCTGCTGCCTACTTATACTCACGCTGTGATCAGTGGCAGCTGGATGCAATAATTGCATGCCAATATGCATTGGCTCATTTAGTTTACACTCGAAGTAGATTGGTCTCTCTAAGCGAGATCCCAATTCGTCAGTCCTCCGACGTGACGTCTCCGTTCCCTCCTTCAGGGAACGAGGGTTACATACGTAACCGAGACGTTATGTTGTTCAAACCCATGTGATGTTATTTTCATGGAAAACATAAGATTATGTCAGCCACAGTCGCCATATTCACTTTAAGTGCATTGTATGAAAGTAAATAACAACTGAGGCTGAAGGGTGAATAAGTCAAACAATGAAGGTGAGTAAACAAGACAAACAATGAAAGTGAGTAAACAAGACAATTTTCTTTTTCAGGTGAACTATCCTACTAAGCTGACAATGTGTAAGATCATTTAAAGGTAATTCAATTAAATGTAAAGGTAATTAAGTAAAGGTCAGACCCAATCAACGCATCAATCAAGCCCACCTATTGTGACACACTGTTACCTTGTGCAGTTTATGTAACAGTTGTGACGTCAAGACTGAATAAAAGCAAATTCTTGTGTTAAATATATTTACATTTACATTTAGTCATTTTGCAGACGCTTTTATCCAAAGTGACTTACAATTGGGGAATACATAAAGCGATTTAATCTTGAAGAGGCAAACAGACAGAGGAAGTGCCCCTAACACCAAGTCTTAGGCATTGTTCAAATAAATACAAGCTAGCAAGGGAAGGAGAGAAAGATGAAGATATAGAAAAAGGGAAGGAATTTTTTTTATGATGAAGTCAAGTAGTGTTGAAAGAGATTAGTTTTCAGTTGTTGCTTGAAGATTGACAGGGATCCAGCATTCCGGATGGGGGTGGGAAGATCATTCCACCAGTCAGGAATGGTGAACGAGAATGTTCTGGAGAGTGATTTTGAGCCTCTCTGTGATGGTACCACGAGGCGTCGCTCACTAGCAGATCTCAGACTTCTGAAGGGGATGTAGATTCGTAATAGTGAGTGGAAGTAGGAGGGTGCTGAGCCTGTGGTTTACATTTACATTTACATTTATGCATTTAGCAGACGCTTTTATCCAAAGCGACTTACAGTGCATTCAGGCTATACATTTGTATTGTCAGTATGTGTGTTCCCTGGGAATCGAACCCACAACCTTTGCGCTGCTAACGCATTGCTCTAACCACTGAGCCACAGGAACACAGGTGGTTGTTCTATGTGCAATCATCAGTGTCTTGAACTTGATACGAGCTGCAACTGGTAGCCAGTGCAAGGAGACAAAGAGAGGTGTAACATGTGCTCTTTTGGGCTCGTTGAAGACCAGTCGTGCCGCTGCATTCTGAATCATTTGTAGAGGTTTGATTGTGTTTGATGGAAGTCCAGCCAGAAGAGCATTGCAGTAGTCCAGCCTAGAAATTACCAGGGCCTGGACAATAATTTGTGTAGCATGCTCTGTCAGAAAGGGCCTGATCTTTCTGATGTTGTGAAGTGCAAACCTGCAAGATCGAGCAGTCTTTGCAATGTGCTCTTTGAAGGTCAGCTGATCATCAAAGATTACACCAAGATTTCTGACCGAAGCTGATGGGGTAATTGTTGATGAACCTAACTGAATCGTGAAGTCATGCTGTAGAGTTGGAGTGGCAGGGAGGACAAGAAGCTCAGTCTTTGCCAGGTAGAGCTGTAGGTGATGTTCTTTCATCCATGCCGAGATGTCTGCCAAGCAGCCTGAGATCCGTGCAGCTACCGTTGGATCATCTGGTCGAAATTAGAGATAGAATGTGTGTCATCAGCGTAGAAATGGTAGGAGAAACCATGTGCTTGTATGATGGGACCCAGTGATGTAGTGTATGTGGAGAAGAGGAGGGTTCCAAGAACCGAGCCCTGGGGAACCCCAGTGACCAATTGATGTGCTTTGGAAACCTCCCCTCCCCAGGCCACCTTGAAAGACCGACCAGTGAGATAGGATTCAAACCAGCGAAGTGGAATCCCAGTGATGTCCAGTGATGAGAGGGTGGACAGGAGGATTGACAGTGTCAAAAGCGGCAGACAGATCCAGCAAAATGAGGACTGATGATTTGGAATCGGCTTTTGCAATTCACAGGGCTTCAGTGACTGAGAGTAGCGCAGTCTCAGTTGAATGGCCACTTCTGAAACCTGACTGTTTAGCGTCCAGTTTGTTGTTCTGTGAAAGGAACAATGAGACCTGGTTGAAGACAACTCGTTCGAGTGTTTTGGCTATGAATGGAAGGAAAGAGACAGGTCTGTAGTTTTCTATAAAATAAGTGTTTAATGTAGGTTTTTTGAGCAGTGGGGTAACCCGAGCCTGCTTGAATGCAGTGGGGAAGATGCCTGTGAGGAGAGATCTGTTGATAATGTGTGTGAGTGTGGGAGAGATTGCTTGGAGAAGGTGCGAGGGGATTGGGTCTAGAGGACATGTTGTAGGATGGCTGGAGAGGAGACATTTGGATACTTCCACCTCAGTGAGGGGACAGAAGGAGAAGATGGGAATTTGAGCAGTGGATCTAGTTGGTTGGAGGTCCTGTGTGAGTGAAGGTGAAAACTGACTACTGATTGTTTTAGTTTTGTCTGTAAAAAAAGTTGCAAAGTCATCAGCTGTTATAGAAGTGGTGGGAGGTGGTGGAGAGGGACAAAGGATATAATTAAATGTTCTGAAGAGATTACGCATATCTGGAGCACTGTTGATCTTGTTATGGAAATGTGACGATTTGGCAGTGTGAACTTCTGATGAAAGCAACGATTGATACATACTCAGGTCCGACGGATCGTTTGATTTTTGCCATTTTCTCTCTGCCGCTCGGAGTCTGGTCCGATGTTCACGAAGAACATCAGATAACTAGGGGTTAGAAGGGGCAGTCCGTGCTGGCCTGGAGGAGAGAGGACAAATGTTGTCTAGACAAGAGGTTAAGGTAGAGCATAAAGTGTCAGTAGCTGCATTCACATCCAGAGATGAGAAATAGCTAGGTGAGGGAAGAGAGGAGGATATTACAGAGGAAAGATGGGAGGGAGAAAGGGAGCGTAGGTTTCGTCTAAAGGTAACTGGTAAGGGGGTTGGTGGCACCCGAGTAGCAAAGTGTAATGTAAATGTAATGAAGAAATGGTCAGAGATATGTAGTGGTTGTACCAGAATGTTATCTGTAGTACAATTGCGTGTGTAAATTAAATCAAGTTGGTTGCCTGATTTGTGAGTGCTAGTAATGGTAAGGCGTTTGAGATCAAATGAAGCTAGGAGTGAATGAAAGTCTGTAGCATAAGGCTTTTCTAGATGAATGTTGAAATCGCCAAAAACTAAGATTGGAGTGCCATCCTCCATGAAAGAGGACAGCAACCCGTCCAGCTCCTCTAGGAAGGGGGCTATAATTTGGCCAGGGGGACGGTAAATTACCACAATCTGGAGTTTTATAGGAGCTATTACAGTAATCGCATGAGATTCAAATGAGTTGTAATTGCAATGAGCAGACCAGTGCCCCCACCCCGGCCAACCTTACGTGGGGTGTAAGAGAAAGAGAAATTGTTCGAGAGAGCAGCTGGGGTTGCTGAGTCTTCTGGACGAATCCAGGTCTCAGTCAAGCCCAAGATGCTGAGTGTGGATTGTAAAGAAAAAGCGGAAATGAAGTCTGCTTTGTTGACAGCTGACTGATAATTCCAGAGAGCCATGGAGAATGAAAGAGGTGTAGTAGAAGATGTAGAGATAGGGCGTAGGTTAGCAGGATTACGTTGCCGTCTGTGTGTGATGTTAGAGCGTGGTCGAGAGACAACCGGAATGGTTTTGAAACACATGATAGAGGATAGCAAAGGAGAGTGTGTGAGGGAAGATAGAAATTATACTTAAGTGTGTTGCTTGGTGTCGTTGCTCGGGTGAAGTCGCGCAGGAAAAAGTCGTCGGTCTTTACCCTCGTCTGTCTTCACACGAGCAAGCTGAAGCGTCAGCGCTCAGACATCAAATAAATACACTGTCTAAGAGACTAGAGTGAAAACAGCTGTGAACGGCTTCTGATTTGCCCAGCCAATAGACTAACAGAGTGCTAATAGCTCGAGACGTAACTAACACCTTGCCCAAGGTGTTATGGAGGCGCAAATGATTATAATTAGCAGTAAGTGCAATCAAAAATATAAACCTCAACAAAAATGAAGACTAAAAATAGGTAGGAAACGAAGTATTCCTTCCTAGCAGCAAGTAAATAATTTAAACAACAGATCCATGAACAAGTATTACGAACACTTACAAGCTGCCGTCCGTTTCTTCTGGTGACTAATCGGCTTCTCCCAACTTAAAGCAGCAACCAAGCAGTTTAAATACTTTAACAGTCACTGTGAAAGGCTTCTGATTTGCCCAGCCAATAGACTAACAGAGTGCTAATAGCTCGAGATGAAACTAACACCTTGCCCAAGGAGCAATGAAGGCGCAAATGATTATAATTAGCAGTAAGTGCAATCAAAAATATAAACCTCAACGAAAATGCAGACTAAAAATAGGTAGGAAACGAAGTATTCCTTCCTAGCAGCAAGTAAATAATTTAAACAACAGATCTATGAACAAGTATTACGAACACTTACAAGCTGCCGTCCGTTTCTTCTGGTGACTAATCGGCTTCTCCTGAATATATTTACCTTTGTAATATTTTGCATCTAATGGGTTCGGCTGACAAAAAGTTTGAGAACTCTTTGTCTGTAACATTTATATGACTTATGTGGCATTATTAAGTTAAGCATTACATGATTTTATTTACTTCTAAAAAAGATTGACAGATAATGTACGTTGCTGTTAGGGAACCTGCCAGCCAGAACATTGTTCACTATTAACTACAGTAGATGCTTATTAGGATGCATATTACTAGGATACTGTCTGTTTATTAGTATTTATAAAACACATATTAATGCCTTATTCTGCAAGACCATATTCTAAATCATTTAACCGTACCCAGTATCTAAACATTTTTTGGGGTCAAAATTATTGATTTTTCTTTTATGCCAAAAATAATTAGGATTTTAAGTAAAGATCATGTTCCATGAAGATATTTTGTAAATTTTCTACTGTAAATATATGAAAACATATTTTTTGATTAGTAATATGCATTGCTAAAGATTTCATTTGGAAAAAGTTTAAGGTGATTTTCTCAATATTTAGATATTGTTTGCACCCTCAGATTCCAGATTTTCAAATAGTTGTATCTCCGCCAAATATTGTCCTATTCTAATAAACTATCCATCAATTGAAAGCTTATTTTATTCAGCTTTTAGATGGTGTATATATCTCAGTTTTAAAAAATACCCTTTTGACTGGTTTTCTGGTCCAGGGTCACATATGACCTATTCCTGTTCCTATTTTAAAGTGTTACCAAACCATCCTAGAGGGCAGCACCACATTTCCTGACCTCTGCCCTGAGTGAAGATCCTATCTCCTAACCTTGGCAGTACTGTAGTGTTGTCTCCATAGCACACTTCCTCTCATTGTCCCAGCGGATCTTAGCTGAGCCAGTGCATTCTGTATCTTCTGGCTGCTGTCCTTGCCACAGGTACACTTCCATCCTATTATCCACCAAGAACAGGGCTACAGAGAATAAGAAAGATAGACAAAGAATATAAAATATTGACACTGTACAATGTGCAGCATATAGGGATGTAACAATTCACTCAACTCACGATTCAATTATTTTTTTATAACAAAATTAGATTTAAGACAAATTCTAACTTAAATGTGTCTTTTTATTATTGCTTGGACAAAATGCTGCACGTTTCTTTGTGAACACTATAATAATATACTAATATATCACTTGCATTTTATTGCTCTTTTGTTGGTTTTCATTGCTTCTATTGTACTCATCTGTAAGTCACTTTGGATAAAACTTTGGCTAAATAACAACATTTAAATATAGGCCTAATGTAAATGTAACTAACAAAACTAAATTGAAACTTTAAACAAGCCCCAGATCAATTAAATAAGTAACACAAATAAAATAAATATATTCATATAATCAAAATAAGGCTTTGTCTGTGTTCTTTCCATTTACAATTAGAGGCAACCACTGCATTTTAATCATAATCCAAACAAAGATGCTGCATACATGAAACATGAGCAGTTTTTAATCTAAATTAGACTGTATAATTTCGAAATTTGAGGCAAAAACAGAATGGTTTGACTTCAGTTCTGTGAAACTATACATAAAAAAATATCTGCATTAAAAAGAAACAGCAGGCAAGCAGAATGAGACACATATTAACTATCTGCCAGCAGGTAGTACATAAATCATTTCCTTAGTTTTCGCTGTAAACAAAGCAGCACTGCACTTATGAACTTTAATATTTACATTTAGTTATTTAGCAGACACTTTACTTACAAATGAGTACAAAAGAAGCAATCAAAACCAGAGGTGGGTAGTAACGAGTTACATTTACTTGAGTAAATTTTTTGGGTAACTAATACTTTTAGAGTATATTTAAAAATGGGTACTTTTACTTCGTTATTGTGGGCGACGCACCTCTCGTTACTTTAACTTAATGCAATGCAAGTTAAAAATGCTTACATTTATTCCAAACGCGCCGTCTACTTTTCTCTGGGCAATGAGCGATGGCCTTTCGCAAATGATTCATTCTTTTGAGTCAAATCTATTCAAAAGCTTGATCAAACCAGCTGGCAAACCAGTGAATCGGTTCGCGAATCAGTTTGAATGATTTGTTCAGTTCCTTGCTGCACGCGCTGAGTCGTCTGAAGCAGTTCTCCCTCAGAGTTGTAACAGAAGGTTTAAGAACATCAAGAGCGCTGTTCCAGGAGGGATGCCTTTGCCTAGACACAATTAATATTTTCACAATATTTACCCTTGCAAAAATACAGACTACATTTATTTACATTTTGCAGAACAGACGGATCCGTCAATGTGCATTTGTTTCGTTATGTTCAGATGTTCGGTAGTGGTCATGTGATGAGTTTTCACTCTTCTCCGTGTCAGAGGTATAGGCTATAATACATAATTACTATACTTTGAAATATAATTTTTTATTCAGTGATGCAAATCAGAAATGTAATCAGCTTTAACTCCAGCTTTCAGAGTCGATATGATCCTTCAGAAACCATTCTGATGTATTGATTTATTAGGCTACCAGTGTTGGAAAAAGTTTTACAGTTTAATATTTTTTGGTACCTGTGACATTTTGTTCAGGATTCTTTGATTAATAGAAAGCTAAAAAGCATTGATAATAATTCCACATATTTATTGGATTATGTGGATCATATAGGATTTTGTGACACTGAAGACTGGCGTAAAGGCTGATGAAAATTCTGATTTGAATCACTGAAATAAATTACATTACTTTTTTTTTTACAAATCTTTTGAACGACAGTGTGTGTATAGATAGATAGATACATACACACATTACATACATTTATCTATATAAAAAATAGACCATAGAGCTCCGGCGGTCGACGTCACGCAATCTAAACTCTGGCAGGAAACCAGGAGAGGACTAGAGCGGCCGTAGCATTTGTATCGACAGTTGTGGAACAATAATTTAAAACCAGACTATTTAGACCTCATAAAACTTACACCATTTTAACATGATGGACAGCTGCTGTGCGCCAGGATGCCAGAGCATGCAGGGGAAAGCCGTATTAGCCGGGACGTCCCGTATATAGGGATTAATTTATGTGTCCCGTACGTGACCTCCCTTGGCCAGTTTCTCGCCCCCCTCATGCAGTATTCATTAAAGTCCTGAACATAACTGTTCAAGGAAGTCTCATCTACCAGCTGGCCGCTCCCGCTTCACAATAAGCAGCGCTCGCGTTAATAATGCCAATCCGGTCCGTGTTTTGACTAAAATGGTCCACTGCAATAAAACATGCTAACACAACATTTGGGATTAAACGGGGTAAGATTTCATGACATTTATGATGTCTACTGTACTTACATATGCTGACTATCTAGGACAGCTAGGGTTGATTACTTTAGATAACACAGTTGACTTAACCTTCCAGTGACGACATTTTTACAGTCTGTGGTTATAGCAGACTCCTGAATATTTATCAAAATAATTAGATTGCATCCATTTGTACCCTGCAGGCATTTGTAGGCTTTTAAAGAGTCTCCGGAGTAACGTTAAGAGGGAAAGTTGATGAGGTAGTGGTACATATAAGGATACTGCAGGTCAGGAAATCTATCCGTTCATACATTAATACACGTTAAAAGCACCCGAGGGCATTATAGTGATCTGTTATGTTTAATCTACTAAGTTTTGCTATGTACAGATCTATGGCTTTTGAATTAAAGTGTGCAGTGAACTCTGTTGCCTTGAAGCTTATGCTGGCACCATTCATTTCATATTCGCTCCCAGCTGTTCTTGCCTGCCAGCATGGTGGGGTAAACAGAATGGGTCTCGTGACTGCCGGAGCTCTATAGATATACATTATATGATCCAAAGTACCTAGTAACTCCTACTTTAGTAGTTTTTTATCAGATACTTTTTTAGTCTTACTCAAGTAACTATTCAGACTATTACTTTTACTTGAGTACAGTCTTTGGGTACTCTACCCACCTCGGATCAAAACCAACAAAAGAGCTTGTTTTGTTGACAATAATATGTCAACTTGGACTGTAACCGAGACCGATGACAAGTCTCGGTTAGCCAAACGCAGTGCACGTAGCAAGTTTAAAAATAAAATAATATAAAAATAAACAGAAAACAAGTAGATAGAATAAAAAGTAAGCTAGTTTTAGAGGGTAAGATAGATACAAAGAAGACTAATAAATTCAAAGAAGACAGATAGATAAAACAGAATTAGAATATAGGGTGCTAAAGTTAGAGGGTCAAATAAAGATGGAAGAGATGTGTTTTTAGCTGATACTTGAAGATGGCTAAGGACTCAGCTGCTTGGATTGAGTTGGGCAGGTCATTCCACCAGGAGGGAACAGTTAATGAAAAAGTCAGTGAAAGGGATTTAGTGCCTCTTTGGGATGGTACAATGTGTCTTTCACTTGAAGAACGCAAGCTTCTAGAGGGTACATACGTCTGAAGTAGTGAATTTAGGTAAATGGGTGTAGAGCCAGTGGTTGTTTTGTAGGCAAACATTAATGCCTTGAATTTTATGCGAGCAGCTATTGGTAGCCAGTGCAAATTGATGAACAGAGATGTGACATGCGTTCTTTTCGGCTCATTAAAGATTAATCTTGCAGCGGCATTTTGGATTAATTGTAGAGGTTTGATGGAAATGGCTGGAAGACCTACCAAGAGAGCATTGCAACAGTCCAGTCTGGACAGAACAAGAGCTTGAACAAGGAGTCGTGTTGCATGTTCTGAAAGAAAGGGCCCAATATTCCTAATGTTGTATAAAGCAAATCTACAGGACCGTTTTAGCATTGTGGTTTGAGAAATTCAGCTTATCATCAATTACAACTCCAAGGTTTCTGGCTTTTAATATGCATTATACAGACGCAAGATGAAAAGAAAAAATAGCATCTAAACTTTTGTAAATACAGTAAGTTTCCCTTAGATATACATTCATATAAACTCCTACCCCTAATTGAATCACGATTTGTTTAGCATCTCAACTGATTTTAATTGTCACATATTTTAAGTGATTTTCGACTCGCGGTTAATTGTTACATCCCTAGCAACACAATACAATATCATTGTCAATTCACATTATAAGAATCTATGATTACAGTCACATGTAATGACATTATATACCAGGCTGAGGGGCTGAATACAAGCTCTCCTGAAGGAATGGCATGGCCATTGCAGTTCCTATCACTTGGGCGGGCACATACTGCTCCTCTGCCTGAAAAGTCCCACTGCTGGCACTCAGATGGAAAAGACGTGGTGTGAAATTATACTTACCTGGATCTGCAAGCACACAAAGACAATTATATATTTGTAAAGAGCGCTTAATCAGATAAAAATCATACAGTCACATGGGCTCTGCTTCAAATCTTAGTGAGCTGCCAACATTGACTTCAGTACAGGAGATGGACTAAAAATGAGCTCCCAAAACGTACTGCCAGATTTTGGAAGATCAATTCTTAAAAAATTGGTACTAGAGTTTTTGTGTTGGTCCTTCAAGAGTCACTCTCAACTTAACTGTCTATAAAAAAAAAAAAAAACATAATCAGTCTTCATATATTTTACAACACTTCAGCATGTTATTATTATCATATTTTAGCATTTCGCTGTCCAATGGTCATGCCTTAACTTTGCAAATTCTACTAATGCATTACTATTTTATACTTCTGTAATCATTTGATCATTTTTGACATTTCAGTCTGAGGTAATCCCTTTTTTGGCTCATTTTAGCTGTAAAAGAAAACCTGATTAATAATTAAGCACACCTGAATATAAGGAGTTCCCATTCAGTCGGTCACGTTCGACGTACGTCAGACTGACGATGAATAGGAATCTCGCTAGAGAGTTTTAGTTTTAGTTACACTCTTCTTTGAGTGTAACTAAAACGAGCCAATGCACATTGGCATGCAATCATATGCAGCAGCTGCTCACCTCGCAGCGTGGGTATATAATGAGCAGAAGGTGCGTTGCATCTTCAGATTTTCGCTTCGGAGCCGAACAGTTGTTCTCTGCTAGAAGTGATCAAAAAGAGTCTCTACAGGACGATCTCTTTTGTGGGTAAGTGCGGGCATACAGCACAGCAGTGGGGGTTGAATTCTCTCGGTTCCTTTTCTTCTCTTTTTTGCCTGTTTGAGCAGAAAGAGCTGCAAAGGCCGTTCTCACGGCTGGTAAATGGTGTGCTTAAAGAGCGCGGTGTGCTGGTAAGAGTTTAAAGAGCGCGTAAATCCCTGTTTGTGTTGCCGCGTCCGTTCCCCTGCGTGCTTCAGCACTGATTAAAAAAAAGTCCCTAAAAGAGCTTACACAAGTAGAGCTTGCGTCTTTTCAAAGATGGCATTCTACTTGTGTGTTTCTGGCTGCGGTCGTTACCTGGCACTGAGGGATGGTCTCGAGCGCTGCATTGCGTGTCTGGGCTTAGCGCACGCTGAAGCAGCGTTTGTGGATGAGTCATGTACCCATTGTTGGAAGATGATAAGTGGAAGGCACCTTTTATTGCCCGAAACAGTGTCGGTGGGCCCTCCTCCCTCACAACCCTGTGGCGGTTGTAAGGGTAAACGTGCTGTGGAGCGCGTCTATGCAATTGTGCCCCAACTCCCCTGGCGGGGGGAGCGTCTTTCCCCTCCTGCTTAAGCACTCGTTGGCACTGACAGGGCTTACCAGGCCTGTAGGGAAAATGCTATGGCGTTGTCAGGTCCTCAGGCCAAGGCAAAAGAGCTTACACAAGTCGGGCGGCAAAGAGCTTGGGCGTCGATGTCCACATTTCACTGTATTTGGCTGACTTGAGGCCTACCGACGAAGTCAGGTTCCTTAATTCCCCAGTGTCCCAGACCGGCCTCTTTGGCGACGCGGTTGAGAACAGTACAGAAGCAGTCTGAGGCGATCAGTCACATCCTGCCATGGCGGTCTGCTGTTGTCCACTACCTGGCACCTCACTCGAGGTGACCCCCTACGGCTGCCCCCACTCACGCGCCACAGCCTCCACCCAAGCGGCGCGGTGGAGCATCGTGCGCCCATCAGGAGCAAGAGGCCATAGGACGGGCGGCCTGGAGATGATTGAGACTGCTCTTCGGGAGATGGTGACTGCACTGCTCCTTCCCCCGGAGGAGGGCCAGGTGGTAAAGCCTTTGTTCCCTTTTCAGAGCAGTTTCTGTCATCTCCGGGTCCGAAGAGGGCTCGGAGAGTAGTGGGAGGAGCAAAACCTCTCCACTCTCATCCACCTCTTCTATCACCAGCGGACAGCAGTGCGCAGATCTAGAAGGTCACCAAAGCCTCTCCTGCACCCCCTGTCTGACCGTGGAACCAGGTAAGTGTTGCACAGCACACTCAGACCCCGCTATGGGCCGCCTCGCTAAGAGAGCCCCCCAAGCCGTGTCCCTGCATTCCAACTTGCTGCGACCACTGCGGGTACGCCTTCGGTCCCCTTGGTCCCACTTGTGCGGTCTCTGCGAGCCTGGTTAGCGCTCCCCAGTCCGTCTCGCTGGCTCATTCGGACCATCAGGCTCGGCTATGCGATTAAGTTCATCCGGCGTCCCCCCAAGTTCAGAGGTGTTCACTTCACTTCAGTGAAAGCTGTCGATGCCCATGTCTTACGTGCAGTGATCATAGTCCTACTGGCGAAGGACCCGATAGAGCCGGTCCCTCCAGTCGATATGAGGTCAGGGTTTTACAGCCCTTACTTCATTGTACCCAAGAAAAGCGGTGGGTTACGACCGATCTTGCACCTGCAAATTTTGAATCTGAGCCTTCACAAGCTACCGTTCAAAATGCTCACGCAGAAACGCATTTTCGAGTGCATCCATCCCCGAGATTGGTTTGCAGCGATCGACCTGAAGGATGCGTACTTTCATGTCTTGATTCTTCCTCGACACAGGCCGTTTCTGCACTTTGCGTTCGAGAGTTGGGCATATCAGTACAAGGTCCTGCCCTTCGGGCTGGCCCTGTCTTCATGAAAGTCACGGAGGAAGCCCTTGTTCTCATGAGAGAACAGGGTGTTCGCATCCTCAACTATTTCGACGACTGGCTCATTCTTGCTCAGTCTTGGGAGCAGTTATGCGAACACAGGGATTTGGTGCACAGTCACCTCAGCCAGTTGGGTCTTTAGGTCAACTGGCAAACTCGCCCCAGTGCAGAGGATCTATTTTCTCGGTATGGAGTTGGATTCGGTCAAACTGTCAGCACGCCTCACAGAGGAATGTGCTCAGTCGGTGTTGAACTGCTTGAATACATTCAGGGGCAGGGGCCGTTGCGTACATCAACCGTCAAGGTGGTCTGCGCTCCCATCGCATGTCGCAACTCACCCGCCATCTCCTCCTTTGGAGTCAGAAGCATCTGAGGTCGCTTCGCGCCATTCATGTCCCTGGTGTGCTCAACTGTGTGGCCGACAAGCTCTCACGAACTGCGCTGCCGGGAGAGTGGGGACTCCAACTGATATGGGGAGAGTTTGGCGGAGCTCAGGTAGACCTGTTCGTCTCGCCAGAAACCTCTCACTGCCAGTTGGGTACACTCGGTACAGATGCACTGGTGTACAGCTGGCCCCAGGGCCTTCGCAAATATGCGTTTCCCCCAGTAAGCCTACTTGCACAGACCTTGTGCAAAGTCAGAGAGGACGAGGAGCAGGTCCTGCTAGTTGCACCCTATTGGCCCAACCGGACCTGGTTCCCGGAACTCACGCTCCTCGCGACAGCCCCTCCCTGGTGAATCCCTCTGAGGAAGGACCTTCTTTCTCAGAGACGGGGCACTCTTTGGCACCCGTGTCCAGACCTCTGTAAACTCCATGTCTGGTCCCTGGACGGGACGCAGAGGTTCTAGGTGACTTACTCCCTGAGGTACTTAACACCATCGCTTCGGCACGTGCACCATCTACGGGACGTGCTTATGCCTTGAAGTGGAACCTGTTCGTCGAGTGGTGTTCTTCTCACGAGAAGACCCCCGAAGATGTTCAAACGGTGTTGTGCTTTCCTTCTTGCAGCAAGGTTTGGAGCGTAGGCTGTCTACCTCCACCCTCAAAGTTCATGCTGCCGCTATTGCCGCATACCACGACCACATCGATGGTAAGTCTGTTGGTACGCACGACCTTGTCGTCAGGTTCCTTAGGGGGTGGCGAGACGGTTAAATCCTCCTCGACCCCCCTCCATACCCTCTTGGGACCTTGCTCTGGTGCTTCGAGCACTCAAGATTGCTCCCTTTGAGACTTTGCAGTCAGCAGACTTAAATATTCTGTCTATGAAGACATTGCTGCTGGTTGCATTGGCCTCCATCAAGAGGGTAGGGGACCTGCAGGCATTTTCGGTTGACGAATCGTGCCTAGAGTTCGGGCCGAGTGACGTCCACATGGTACTGATACCCTGGCCTGGCTATGAGTGGCGTCCACGTGGTACTGATACCCCGGCCTGGCTATGTGCCCAAGGTTCCTACCACTCCCTTTAGGGACCAGGTAGTGAGCCTGCAAACGCTGCCCCCGGAGGAGGCAGACCCAGCCCTCGCTTTGCTCTGTCCAGTTCGCAACTTGCGACTGTACATAGACAGAACTCAAAGCCTTAGGACCTCAGGCCAGCTCTTTGTCTGTTATGGAGGCCAGCAGAAGGGAAAGGCTGTTTCCAAGCAGAGGATGGCCCACTGGATAGTGGATGTCATCGCCTTGGCTTACCAAGCACAAGGCGTGCCCTGCCCGCTCAGGTTGCATGCCCACTCTACGAGAGGCATGTCATCCTCCTGGGTGCTGGCTCGTGGCACCTCGCTGACAGATATTTGTAGAGCTGTGGGCTGGGCGACACCTAACACGTTCGCTAGATTATATAGCCTTCGTGTCGAGACGGTCTCCTCCCGTGTTCTCACCTCAGGTCAGAGGCACGGAGAGTCCCTGGCTTAGTGTCGGCTTGCTGCGCATACATGCTTGTATTGCTCCAGAGAGTCCCTACAAGGCAGGCCCTGCTGAGTCCTCTGATCACCCTGCGGTAGCCAGACGTGGTGGAGTGTTTGGCACCAGGCCTTTACTCCGTTGTATCCTTGAGAACCGGATTAAGGCTGAGTTCCATATGCGTGACCCTACGGGGATCCCATATGTGTTATTCCACGGTTTGCTCCTAAACGAAGCTTGTGTCTTTCCCTCTGGGAGAACCCACCTCTCGTCAGGTTGGAGTCACCCCAGTACTTCCATATGTAGTACAGCCATACAGGGTTAGTCCATATGTACTTCTCCACATAACTCCTTCAGGAAGGATGTGGCTTCCGCAGTGTTCCTTTCCAGTGAAAGGGTACGCTTTCCCGGTGTTATCCAATAATCTTACTGAATGGGTTTTGGGGAACAGCAGTGATCGACACTCTGTTTGCCCTGTCCCACCGTCCTTAAGCAAGGGGGTACAGGAGGCTTGCTACAGAGCGCTGGAAGGGGGCAGCTCCTGTGGTGCTTTGGTAAGGATTCCTATTCGTCGGTCAGTCCGATGTACATCGAACGTGACCGCCTGATTGGGAACGTCTCGGTTACATAGGTAACCCTCATTCCCTGAAGGAGGGAACGGAGACGTACGTCCCATCGCCACAGTCACAGCCACAGTCACAGCCACAGTCGCTGCCCCCTTACCTGTTTGGCTCCTCAGCGAAAACCTGAAGATGCAACGCACCTGCTGCTCATTATATACCCATGCTGCGAGGTGAGCAGCTGCTGCATATGATTGCATGCCAATGTGCATTGGCTCGTTTTAGTTACACTCGAAGCAGATTGACCTCTCTAGCAAGATTTCTATTCGTCGGTCAGTCCGACGTACGTCTCCATTCCCTCATTCGGGAAAAGAGGGTTACCAATGTAACAGAGATGTTTTTCACTTCCAGCCTTCATGGAAAATTATATATCACTTATAAATGACTAAATACAAAATTAATAGTAGCTATTAAGATTGATGTGGTTTCGAATTGGTAAAATGTGCTTGTAAAAAAAATATGATCAGCATATCAACTTGCATAATAATTATGCATAATTATGCACACACTGTAAAAAGAGGGCAGGCATTGTTGGACTCTATTGAAATCAGTGGTTAATCAAGTATATCAATTCATATAAACTGTTTGCTGTACGATTATTATAAAAGCAGAATTTGTAAGGCACAATGTTGCTGCCTAGATGGAGTGTTTAAAATCAGTCACTTAGATTTTATTTCGGATGATGCCTTCCTCTGTTGGCAGTAAACAGCTCACTAGATTTGTAACAGAGCCATGGCATCATAAGGACATACAGTATTATGCACGTATATGTTATAATAAAATAAATTAACAGCATAAAGAACAAAGAAACAGGTTGTTTAGAAATACAAATTTTCTTTTGTACCTTGCAGCATGCAGTCATAGGATTTCCTGTCCTGCTTGCCAAGAGCATCCCATAATTCCTTGGGCTCAGTTCCTTCCTCTATCTCATGCACTTTCAAACTGCTATTACTATTCAAACCCAGCTCACACGCACAACTGTAAAATTCATATATGCACAAAATCACCATATTATTATCACATTTCTGTTCAGAAAGTGTGAGTCAATGGATAAATCTGCTCACGTTTGAGTGAGGCACTCCACGGTCCTCTTGCCCACTTTCCGGGCACCTGGATGAGACTTGCAGCCGTGCCACAAGTAGAGATATCCCTTCTGTACCCCCAGCAGAAGCAAACTAGCTCGAGAGCGCAGGCTGGCACAACAGCACTCTACTTCAACCAGTGAGCCTTCCATCTCGGTCTCTCCACGCACACAGAATAAACGGAAGTCTCCTAACAGGAAAAAACACATTAAAATCACACATACAATGCAATTACTGTATATTCTAAAAGAGGTCTGATAAATATCGCCCATTGTTTTCTTCGTTTATTACCCGTGTTTTTGGAGCTATCGTCCCTGGAGCCCCGGTGGATGACTAGTCCTCCCTGGAAGAGTTGGAGGAAGCAGGGCGGTTCTTTTCCCTGTGTGACCAGTACTTGCGCCCCCCTGTGGTTGCCCAGCTCTACCGTCATGAGGGCAGATGTGCCGCGCCCACTGACACTAGAGTGACGTCCCTGCCAAAAGAAGCATGCTGTGCGTTCCCTGCCTGGGCCAGCTGTACTCATTTCACCATGCTTTTGTCTCTTACCCACTGCGAACACATGCAATAAAATATTTAGCACCTTATTCAGCTTCTATTGAATTATGCTATTTTCACAACTGATACATTTGCTTGTGTCCGAACTGAATGTGATGTCACCTTCTCCTTGCTGGTCTGTTTTTATTATAAACAATGACAACTATATGCATATAGGGAGCAAAAAAAGTACTGCAAAAAATATGGAAACCATTTCAGAATTCTTTAATAAATAGAAAGATAAAAAGTACAGAATTTATTTGAATTAGTAACATTACTAATGTCTTTAAGGTCACTTTTGATCAATTTAATGCATCCCTGCTGAATAAAAATATAGATTTTTCAATAAATAAATATTGTAGGGGACTGACAATCTGTGGATACTCAGGCAAGTGATCAGCCAGAGCCAAAAAAAGTACCTGCCAAAAGGTTGGAAACATTACAATTATTAATTAATTTTTCTCATCAAGGCTGAATTTAATTGATTATAATTAATTTTAAAAAAACTGCGATATTGTGAAATATTACTACAAATTAAAAAAAAAAGTTTTCAATTTTAATTTGTTGTGTAGGGCCTTATCGAGAGGAAATTAAAAAAATACGCTGCAGGTTCAAAGCAGTCCTTATAAGAAATTGAGAAGTTTTCTTTCCACAGCTGAAAGCCATAAAAACAAGTTAATTATTAAGACCTAACTAGATTGTCTGGACCAGTTCCTGTCAAGGCTTGTACCTGATCTCCCACAAGACCCATAAAATAAACAGTACAAAGAAGCATTTCAGCTTGAAGTATTCTACCAGAACCCTTTTGACTGTGTAACGCATAAGTCACTGACTTAATCTACAAAAGGACAGTTATATGTTGACGCAAATGCTCAACAGACCTCCACAGGAAATGACTTTCCAACCCCCAGGATGTCGCTCCCTCTACATTCCAAAGGACACTCACTCTCTCTGCTGCACTTCCCAAATCACCCTTGTGTGCCTCTTACAGATAAAGAAATCCAAACTTACATAGAGGATTTCTAAAAGACAACCAGTAACTACTGCTGCTATTTAAGCAATATACTCAAGAGACAATATATATTAATGTTGTACTTTATGTATTTTATAAGCTTGCTGTTTTATTAGAACCTATGATATTTTCAATCTTTGCCATATAACTTTTCACTGGTAAACAGATCACTAGTGTTTAGTTTCATACGAATGGTCATGATAATTACAAATCAGTGGTGCAACAGATTTGGTGATATTATAAATGGTAAGCATGTGATAACACTTTATGTAAGTCTTAACCTCCTAGACTTTCTCCACATGGAAGATCACAGATTATATTGTGTCCAAAAGAAACAGTATAGATGGGGCTCTGCCCTACAGAGACAATCTGATTGGATCAAACAGCGGATGGGATGGACTGAAATCAGCCTGATAAAAACAGACACCCAGCTTTTGGGCGTGCTGCTGGCTTGCTGGCAAAACGTTGGCGTTGTCAGTGATCGCGCTGGGAAGCGCTCACCGCCTCTTACCATCAGGCTGACCATCTAAAGAACTCAAACACTTCTACAAACTTTTTACTGAAGAGACTGTTAGAGCCTGAATCCACTCGAAACTCCGAGAAGAACTTCAAGTGCCGCCTTTCTCAAGGAACCAGGCAACCGCCAATCACGAGAGGGGTTCCCCAGTGACATCACGCAATGACGTCAGCAGCCCAAGGTTTCCATAGACCACGCGAAAACACGTGGAAAAGATCAGCTGTAAAACAACTGAAAGCAAGTAAACCAAACAAATATCTATTGTTGATAGAAACTGGTGAATTGATCCGTATGCAGTAAAGATAGCGAAGTCTCTGCTTGTGATCTTCCTCTGGTAAAATTACGTCATAGCAAAAGAGTGCTAGACTTCAACTTTCTTCAAACCGCAAAACTCCTGACCTGTGTGTATGTATGTGCATATTACATATTACATAACTCATATTACTCATACAACTCATATTGCATAATGGTGGAGAAATGAAAGCTGGCAAAGGTTAATTTGAAAATTCATAACACATTCACAAGAGTCAATTTATGTATTGTTCTATTTTACCTGGAAACATAGATTATATACAGAGAAACAGCGTTTGTTTGTGATACTCTATTTTGTTTGTGGCACATGGTGCATTTTGAATGAAAGACGGTGCAATGCGAGTTGTTGTTAAAGGAAGTTAACTGCAGTAAATAATTAATATTTGTCTGTTAAGACTAAATTAAGTCGCTCTAAAAGCGCACAAGAGACAAATGAGCAGATTCCTCATTTCTCTCTTTAAGGCCTTCATATTATGAGTTGTTAAGTGCGTGTTCCACTTCCAAACTAATCTATGCTATTAAATATAGAACATTAACATAGCTAATTAATGATTCGCGGTCACTTTTTGATTCACTAAACGAGTGAACTCAAGACGCGCGGAGCTCAGAAGGAGTGGCCAAAAGCATTATGGGAGAATATTAATCTTGATCTAATGAAAATTGTGGGATAAATCAACAGCTTTTGTCTGTGTGAACAGACTGACATCAGAACTGAGACTCGCCGAAGTCTCAATAACGCTGTTATATTAGTAATTAATTAATCTGTGGATTAATTAATCTCGCTCTAAATGAGTTGAGATTGTTAGCGCTATACGAAAGATAAGAATCTAAATAGTTGCTTTTTGATGGCAGTGTGAAAGGCATTGATGTTTCACTGATCACCCGGATCTCTCTGTGTCTCAACTGATAGGCTCCCTTACGTCACTAGTGACGGTGCAACCCAGGAAGCCAAAAGCACACGCGCAGCCTGTGAGCGCCATTTTGAGCTTTTGTAAACAAATAGCATAGCATGAGCTAAGCTAACTGAAGCTAAATTAGCTTGCATTGAAGCCTATGCAAGGCTATTAGCATTGAAGGCTAGCGGTTAGCATTTGGTTTCATTTTGTGGGTTGAATGCAGTGTGTTTGGAAATGTAAGTGACTGAACCAGTTACTTTAGAATTTTGACTTGCATTGAGACGTGCCGCATTTCTTTATTTTTCACCCTTATTCATTATTCTCTCTCTCTCTCTCTCTCTCTCTCTCCCTCTTCTCCCATTTAAAAGGGCTGTAACAAATGCAATGTTAATAAACTTGTATGATTATAACTAATCGTCAGAGTGGCTAGCGATCTCACATGTGGTTTTAATAAACATTTGTTCAAAGTTTTTTTAGCGAGTATTAGTTTAATAGCTATTGTTTTTTATTAGAAATTAATTAGGTACCACCTCATTACCTTGATAATACGGTGATTAATTCAATTATAACTGCTCTCCTAACTTTAAGGACATCAGTGGATAAGTTGCTATTGTTAGAAATTTGAAATAGTTAATTTAATGTCATAATTAATTACAAATTTGTAATTAATTTAATTTCATAAAATAATTTCAGTTCCTGCTTCCACATAGCAACAATATCCACTGAATTATCATAAGCGCTCTTATAATTCGACAACAACATTACGATCTTAATCATTATCAAGAGGGCCCGACAATTTTAATTTCATTCACAAGTATTTAGGGTGGCACAGATAAATTTGGCCTGATGATTTTAATGACACAAGGAGGAATGAGTAACTCGTTATGCTAGGGGTCCGAAATTAGGGATTTGGAATCTGTAATTTAATTTCATAATTAATTACGAATTTGAAAATTCTAATTATAGTTCATAATTAATTACCGTTCCTGTTTACATATTGCAACAATATTGGCTGATCAACTCAATTGTAATTCTAATCCTAATCGATCCTATCAATTTTAATAATAACATCATAACATTTTTATTAGAAACCACAATTTCTAAAACATTTGAATCAAAGCCCTTTAAAGCTCTCCTGGATGAGTCAAGAAACGAGATCAGCCACCTAGCACGACAGTTCAACCACTTCAAAGAGGAATGTGAAAGTTTCCAAGAGGAACTCAAGCACGCTTATGAATTACGCTGTGAGCCGTCGAGGACACGACACGCACCAACCTCACCCCCACCAAGCAGGACAGGGTCACCTGTTCCTGGACTGACACGTGAGCAAAAGGTGCAAGGGGTGGTGTTGAAACATTCACCAGCTCCCTCTGAAGAGCTTTACCTCACAACAAAGCCAAAATAATCTGCTGCAGCCAGCCGCAGATCGTTGCACGGCTTGGACCTAAAAGACCTCGACAAGCTCGCCAAGAACATTGGCAAATTCACCCTGTCCAAGCTTATCACCAAGATATCGATTTCCATCTGGAAATGCGACCTCACGTTACGGACAAAGGTAGACTACATTTGCTCCGAACTACATCCAGTCCTGAAGTGCACAGCTTCCTGGACTGGCAGCCCGCTCACACAAAGACTGATTACCAACTACTTCAAGAAGCCCTCATTAAACAGTTTGTCGATCCTGAGTCTGAACAAGGCTTAGTGGCTGCCTTGGAGACGAGACAAGGACGTCACGAACCTCCTCAAGCCTATTACAGCCGACTCAGACAAGCATTCTTCGGAACTCGCAACGAACATGACATGGAGGACAAACTGAACTTTAAAACTATCTTCCTAAGGAACCTTCATCCCAGCATAAGCCACCATCTTGGCGTTCTCGCATGTCCACGAACAATGAACGCTCAGCAGTTGCGAGACTTGGCACAGAAAGCCTACGGCAAACAAAAGATGGCCTCCGAAAAGAGCGCCAAAACCCCAGCAGTCCTTGCCTTCAACACTCAAAGTCAAGGGTTGGCTCTAGAGGGCTGCCCATGCCAAGACTGAGTAGCACATGAGTGGACAGGTCCACCTTAGCATGGACTCTCACACATCAAAGTAATACGATAAGGTTATTTTTTTAACATTTGCGAGCCATAAATGGCAACCAACTCTAATAATGGCGCCGCTCCGTCTGGAGGACCCCTTTGCTAATCTCTTTAAAAGACACAGGAAGGGAGATATTCATAGTGCCACATCCTTGAGCGAGCTAATAATGGATCTTTGCTCCCAGATCCACTTAGAAACATAATTTCAATGTTGATCCTGACTGGCTTACCATAAATAACGTAAAGCAACAGTACAAATAACGGTGCATCTGGAAAATGTTAAAACGACTGACACTCCCGGGATCCCCTGATCGTTTAACTGCCTAAATTTATGGTTTAATCAACAACAAGGGATATACGTTGATGCAGACGCTCCCCAGACCTCCACAGGAAATTACCTCCTGATTCCTGAAAAGCACTTTCGTCCTCTGAAGTCTATAGGACCCGTTTCTTTTTTAATCTCCTGGAGCAGACAAAGAACGAGCAAAATGTTGTGGACTTTATGCTAAAAGACAGTTAATGGTTCCTGCTACTATTGTAGTAACATACTCAAGAGACTATATATATTGAGGTTGTATTTTATGTCTTGTATAAGCTTGCTGTGTAGTGGAACCTATGGTATTTTTCTTAATATATGACGTATTACTGTTCGCTGTAAAGTTATAACTAGTATTTAGTTTCATACAAATGGTCATGATAAATGCAACAATTTGGTGTGAACTATATGTCGATTCTCAGCACCGTACGACTGATGAATACTTTTATAAATTATTAGAGGTATTTTCCCACATGTGATGAATTGACTATCAGACAATGTAGGCACGGCAAAGGAACAGCATGGGCGGGGCTCTGAAACAAGAACAAGAACAATCTGATTGGGAGAAGCCTCTAGTGGGCGTACTGAAATCAGTCTGTTAAAATGGACAAAACAGCTTTTAGCGGAAGCTTTTTCTTCTCACTCGCTGCTTGCTGATTTGCTGGAAGCTTCGGCTTCGTCTTCACTGGCCGCGCTGGAAGTGCTTGACCCCCGCCTTACCATCAGGCTGACTTGCAAAGACTTTGGCTTCGGCTCACTGATTGCGCTTCGAAGCGCCCATGACCGCAACATCTGGTCGATAATATAACAACACTACAAATACTTAGTCAAACTCCTGAAGAAACCTTGAAAGCCTGAAACTACGCGGAAGGAACTCAGAGAAGAAATTCAAGCGTCGCCTCTTTCTCTCAAAGAACCAGGCAACTGCCAATCGCAGGTGGGATTCCCTCGGTGACATCACGCAACGAGCCAATCAGCTGCCGGGATTCCTTCAGCCATCTGAAGGAAACGCGCGGGAAGATCTGCGGCCAACTCAACTGAAAGCAATAGACAGAACAAATCTCTATTCTTACTGAACTGATGAATTGATCTGTACGCAGAAAATATTGCAACGTCTTTGCTGTGATCTTCCTCTAGTTAAAGTTACGAGATAGCAAAAGAGTGCTAGCTTAAAAAAAATATTCTAACCGCAAAACTCCTGATATGTGTGTGCGTATGTTTATGTGTATATGTGTTTTATTAAGTTTAGTCCATGTATTGTAGAATAACAGTTAGCAAATAAACATTGTTTCATTTATAAAGAATGATGTCTTGGGCTGTTTGATTTTCAAGTTTTAAACTATTTGCCATAGATTGCGTTACCTAGCTCAAATTGGATAAAGTACTAATTTTGTTTATTTTTATCGTTGGCCACGAAGCAAGATAAACTAAATTGTTAAAGATATACTGATGTTTAGATTGCGTTACCTAATGTTGTCGCTGGACGAGTCGTTAATAAAGTATAAATCATAAGCTAAAGATTAACATCACTTTAATTAAAGCAATATTGAATCTTTAATAAATGATTCCCCAAAGCTGAAATAATAGCTTCTAGATTTATTAAAATAGCATCAAGCCGCCACCCAGAGAGTGGAATGCACCCTCGTTGAACAAAGAACAGGACTCCCTTGCTGGCACCAGACCTAAACAGAGGAACGACCGCATGGATGTCAATGCTCACCTGGATGGCAATGGGAGAAGTCATGGGACAAATCAAGGCCTCATGAGAGTCAATGGGAGAGATCGTGGAACCAGCCAAGCTCGTTTGGAGACTCAAGAGAGAAAAGCTCATGGGAATTCAATGGAAACTCCAAAGGATAACGACAAACCCACTCTGGAGCAATCAGCCCAAGGAATCGACGAAAGAATTCACAAAGATTCCAAGCTGACCGAGCTCAAACTGAATCCACACAAGAACAAAAGACACCATCGTATTTCGACTCACAAGAGCTGATGAAATGATGATGAAAGTGTTCTTCCAAAGAAAGGAGGAAGATCGGAAATTGGAAAAGAAAAAGAAACCAGGTTCAGCCTGACTAGCAGTCGGACGAGAAGGCAGCGACCAACTGACCCAACCAGCCACAGAAAACAGCACTGCTTCACCTCACTCTCAGAGAACAGTAACCACCCTAACTTCAGATGGACACGAAATCCCATCTGAATATCCCAGCAACAGAGTTAGACACTAACTCAACACCTGATGCTCCAGATCACAGCAGCGTCCAACAAACACCTGCTGACGAATCCCCTCAAGTTCCTGAAAGTGCTGTTTTGGTCATCTGCCACTCCTCCGAAGAACACCAGATCAGTCCTGACATCCTAACCGTTTCCTCCCAAACTCCAGTCCCTCAACACATAGGCGATCTCATTGGGAAAGTTATTGCAAGAAAGTTTTACCTCTCCATCATCATTGAACGACACCTCAGAGTCGAAGCCCTTCACAATACGGGAGCCGACATTACTCTAATGCCTACAGAACTCCTCGAGGAAGTCCAAGAAAGAACGAAAAGAACTAACAGAATCCCCAAACTCCAAATGTGCGAACTGAACCTCCAAGCATACTTCCACATGGGCCTACAACTAAAACTTGTGGCCCCAATTCACCTAACAGTGGGACCAATGGACCTCGTCCATCCAGTATACGTTTCAATACTCAACACGTATCCACTCCTCATTGGGAAAGATTTGCTTAAATCGCTTCGAACCTCTAATAGACTTCAAGCAAGATGTGGACACAAGTCTGCGAGCCTCTGCCCTGCCAGTCATTAGACTCCAATGAGTCGCAGTGCCAAGTCACAGACACTGCCCTTAATTCACTGATTGATGATGCAGTATCAGAACCAGGATCTGGACCAAGCACAAGGACCAGTACCCTCTCCTCTGCTCACTGCAGGAACCTGAATCAAATGCAGGCCCCCTTCAAATCATGACTGCAATGGATGTCCAAGGCACATCAGAGTCTAACGCGGCACTAGCCCTGTGGGCAGAGACCTCAACCATCAGCCTGAAGTTATTCAAAACATTGAAGCAAAGACACCAGAGTCTACCACGTCGCTAAGCACAGACGCTTTCCTCTCAGTCCCTGGTCAACAACCATGGCCACCTCCAAGATCATCTGCGCTGTGGACATACGATGGAACAACAGACATCTGAGTCACTACTTCCTCGTTGTCCCAGACCTGCCTCATGACATCTACATTGGAGCGGATATCATGGTTCGGCTCATTGCTTGCATTGATACCGTGAACGACATCATATGGGCTCCCCTGTCTCACCAACTGACAACTTCAGTCAACCTCAAGAACCTCCAATCCGGTCAAACCATGCTAGAGGCATGCGCTATGGTCACTGAGCAAAAAGCCACAATACCTGCCTACAGCAAGAGTGTTAGCGTCTGTCTCAACATGCGACCTGGCCAAACTCTCAACAGTAAGCTAGGCTTCTTCCACCCTTCCAGGACCTGCCTAAAACTCGGACTGACCCTGGAAGCCACACCTCTGATTGAAGTGTCATCTCGTGCTGTGTAACATTCCCAAAAGCCAGTCACCTGGGATGGCTCCTCAACCAGGCGTTCCATGACTTTGAACTAACGGTACCTGTCATAGGCCCAATACCAACCCAATTAACGTCAGACGAATACAATGACACCGTGACATTCAAGATTCAATATTATTTTACTGTCACTATACTAAAGTACAGCGAAATTAGAGCAATCCATACAGTCTAATCACACATAAATTAGTGCAAGCTAAACATCTAATTTAAATAATAAACAGTAACAGCAAAACAAACAGTCAGATATTACACAGAAAATTGCACGATTGGCAGAAAAGTGCTGCATGACATTGCACACAATAAAAGAGAGGTAAGTGCAACAGGATATACACACAAACACAACTGAATAATACAAGATATAAACTTGTACTAAATAGAGGGTGTTGTTAACCTGAGTCGGTTGAGATGCGCCATCGGATTGGTGCATTTCTAATTATTTTATGTGTGTGTGTTTTGTGTGTGTTTTATGACAGCATTCAGCTCCCATATAGCGCTGGGGTAAAAACTGTTTTTAAGTCTATTTGTTCGTGATTTGATGGACAAATCTTTCCTGTGAAATTCAGTAATTCTGTAAAAGTAGTAATACTATTATAATCTTCCCTGCAGAAAAGAAAAAAAACACAAAAAGAACAGTAGAACCCCTCCCAAAACAATAGAAAATGTTATGGATTTAAGGGTTATAATGGCAATTGTATTGGTTTTAATGTAAACTATAATTGTGTCAACTGGTATTTGATGCATTCTATTGGTGGGGTGTGATCTAGCTGATGGCAACTAATTGAACAACAGTAATTCCTATTGGAATAATACACAAAACAAAAAGGAATTTTGTAATGGTTTTTATGGAAACTAAGATAGGTTAGTTTTTTTTCAGCAGGGTAACAATACTCATATTTTTCTGCACATTATTGACAATATTGAGCTGAAGCTTGACTTTGCAAATGTAAAATCGCAAATCAAATCACAATCGCAATATCTGTCAAAACAAAAAAATTGCAATTCAATATTTTCCCCAAATCGCACAGCCCTACCCCCTGGAGAGCTTTCTTGTCTGCCGCTGAGCTATAAATTGTACACGTAGAGATGCAGTAAGCTATCACACTCTCAATGGAACAGTGATAGAAGGACACTAGCAGCTGCTCTTGTAGATGGTTCCTCCTCAGTGTCCTCAAGAAATAGAGTCGCTGCTGTGCTTTTTTGATCACTGCTGAAGTGTTAGTTCTCCAGGAAAGATCGTCAGCGATGCTCATGCCCAAGAATCTGAAGGCCAGAACCCTCTCTACGTAGACCTCGCTGACGTGCAATGGTGTAAGGCTTGTGTTGTGCTTTTGGAAATTAATTATGAGCTCTTTGGTTTTAGAAGCATTCTGAGCCAGGTTGTTTGCCATGCACCATTCTGTCAGTCTCTGAAATTCATCTCTGTAAGCTGGTTCATCTCCTCTCGAGATGAGTCCAACTACGGTCATCTGCAAATTTGATGATGGTATTGGTAGGATGGATGGAAGTGCAGTCATGAGTAAAAAGGACATAGAGAAGTGGACTCAACACACAACCCTGTGGGATACCTGTACTCAGAGTTAAGGTGGAGGAGAAATGGGAGCCTAACCTAACCGTCTGACGGTGGTTAGTCAGGAAGTCCTTAACCCTCTAAGCGCCAAAGTCGCAAAATTGCGACAAGACTTCATACTTCATGAAATAGACTGTAGTTCCTAATATGGTGTAATATCGCATTTGTATTCCCTACATATAGATGGCAGATTTCTCATATTCTAAACCAGCTGACAACAGCAAGAGCTAAAATCGCTCTTCACAAAGGACAATGGTGCAAAACCAAGTTTAACTATGTCGGACTGCTTGTCGGACGAAACGGCATCTAGACACAATCTAACCGTACCCAAGCAATCCAAAGCATAAAGACACCAACCAATGTCTCTGAGCTGCGACACTTTCTGGGAGTGTGCAATTACTCACAACAGTTCATCGGAAACTATGCTGACATCGCACGACCACTAACTTCCCTCCTGAAAAAGGATGAACCCTTTATTTGGACGGAAGCCCAGAACACAGCGATGAGCCAGCTCAAGCGGCCCCTATGCTCTGCTCCATGCCCAGCCTAACCAGACCCAGGAAAATAATTATATATGGATGTTGGATTGTCTAATCAGTGCCTCAGAGCAGGCCTATACCAGCTCCATGACAAAGACAAGCGAGTGGTCGCTTATGCCAGAAAAACTCTGCTTTTCCCAGAATGCAAGTATTCAAATTGTGAAAAAGCTTTGCTTTGCACTGTGTGGGCTATCCAGCGTTTCTCTAATTACATCGGTCTACAGAAAGTCATCATCGAGACTTGTCACCAGCCAGTCACCTTCCTCAACAGCCAACAAATCAGGGATGGCGTGGTGACCAACGCACGCATAGCTACCTGGCTAATGACACTCCAAGGATGGGACGTTGAGGCAAGATATGCCCAAAACTACAAATCCTCACTTGGAAATGGGCTAGCGGCCTGCCAAAACTGTTCAACGGACACGCTGTACACCTCAGCAGAACCGAAAGAACCGCCACAACCTCAATTGACAAATCACAGGTACTTCGAGGAGAATGTGTGTGAAGGGATGTCAACAGCATATGTCGATGGCTGCTCCTACAGTCACAAGGGCAATTTACAAGCTGGACCGGGAGTGGTATGGCTCAACAACGACCCCTGCCCATCGCAACAATTCAACTTAGGCCCTTGCTCATCTCAATATGCAGAAATAGCAGCCATCCTCATTACACTACAAATGTCTGCATCCCACAACATCAAAGAACTCCTCATCTGTACTGATTCGAACTACGTTAAAGGATGCCTGGTGTGTTGCTAGTTCCAACCGGCAAATCCAAACATCTAAGCACCACTGCAAAGGAAAGTAATGACCTTCTCCAATGACCTTCTCCAAGCAATCTCTCCCACACTCACACATATCATCAACACATCCCTCCTCACAGGCACTTTCCCCACGGCATTAAAGCAGGCTCGGGTAACCTCACTGCTCAAAAAACCTACATTAAACACTTCTCTTATAGAAAACTACAGACCTATCTCTCGCCTTCCATTCATGGCGAAAATGCTCGAACGAGTTGTTTTCAATCAGGTATCATTGTTTCTTTCACAGAACAACAAACTGGACGATAACCAATCAGATTTCAGGAGTGGCCATTCAACTGAGACTGCGCTTCTCTCAGTCACTGAAGCCATAAGAATTGCAAAAGCTGATTCCAAATCATCAGTCCTCGTTCTGCTGGATCTATCTGCTGCTTTTGACACCGTCAATCATCAAATCCTCCTGTCAACCCTCTCATCACTGGACATCACAGGGATTCCACTTCGCTGGTTTGAATCCTATCTCACTGGTAGGTCTTTCGAGGTGGCCTGGGGAGGGGAGGAATCCAAAGCACATCAACTGGTCACTGGGGTTTCTCAGGGGTCAGTTCTTGGACCCCTCCTCTTCTCCACATACACTACATCACTGGGTCCCATCATACAAGCACATGGTTTCTCCTACCATTGCTATGCTGATGACACATAGCTGTATCTCTCTTTTCGACCTGATGATACAACGGTAGCTGCACGGATCTCAGGCTGCCTGGCGGACATCTTGGCATGGATGAAAGAACATCACCTACAGCTCAACCTGGCAAAGACTGAGCTTCTTGTCTTCCCTGCCACTCCGACTCTACAGCATGATTTCACCATCCAGCTAGGTTCTTCTACAATTACCCCATCAAGCTCAGTCAGAAATCTTGGTGTAATCTTTGACAACCTGCTGACTTTCAAAGAACACATTGCAAAGACTGCTCAATCTTGCAGGTTTACATTACACAGAACAGGCTCTTTCTAATGGAGCATGCTGCACAACTTCTTGTCCAGGCCCTTGTCATTTCTAGGCTGGACTACCGAAATGCTCTTCTGGCTGGACTTCCATCAAGCACAATCAAACCTCTACAAATGATTCAGAATGCAACGGCATGACTGGTCTTCAACAAGCCAAAAAGTGTCCATGTTACACCTCTCTTTATCTCCTTGCACTGGCTACTGGTTGCAGCTCGCATCAAGTTCAAAACATTGATGCTTGCATAGAGAACAACCACAGGCTCAACACCCGCTTACTTCCACTCACTGATGACAATCAACATCCCCTCCAGAAGTCTGAGATCCGCTAGTGAGCAACGCCTCGTGGTACCATCACAGAGAGGCTCAAAATCACTTTCCAAAACATTCTCGTTCACCTCTCCTGGCTGGTGGAATGACCTTCCTACCCCTATCCGGAATGCTGGATCCCTGTCAACCTTCAAGCAACAACTGAAAACTCATCTCTTTTGATAAAAAAAAAAAAACTGTCATTCACTTTTTGTATTCCTTCTCTTGCTAGCTTGTACTTTTTTGAACAATGCATGAGACTTAGTATTATGAGCACTTCCTCTGTCTGTTTGCCTCTTTAAGAATAATCGCTTCATGTATTCCACAATTGTACGTCGCTTTGGATAAAAGCTTCTGCTAAATGTAATAACCTTCCCATGGTCGGACCTCCAAAGCGACTGGGTAAGACCCCTGCCACGGTCAACACGGGGTAACAAATACTTCTTTACCGTGGTTTGTGAATTCACAAAGTGGATAGAGTGCCTCCCAGATCCCAATGATACAGCAGAAACGACAGCCTGCCTGTTAATGAACCAGATCTTCTCAAGATTCGGACTGCCTTTATGGGTCAACTCTGACCGAGGAACCCACTTCACTGTCAAGTCATGCAGAAAGTGTGGAAACTCCTGTGTATACAGGCCAAGCTCCATATAAGCCATCACCCAATTTCCTCAGGTCAAGTTCAACAGGCCAATAGGACGGTGGTCAGCATGTTGAAGAAGTACGTGTCCGACAATCAAAATAATTGGGATATTAAACTTCCTCTGGTACTGATGGCTAGGACTGTGACGATAACCGAATTACCGCTTCACCGCGGTAATGAAATGCCGACCGCGGTGTTGAGGTCATCACCGTCATCAACGCACTTTTTTTCGCGGGACCTGACCAGATTTCTTGCAACGCGGGAATAAAACACGGTAGCGGTCGGTAACTCTGGTGTAATTTGAACGGGAGTGGGCAGTCTAACAATATCCCGTTCCCGACATCCTTTCAGAACAGCATATCTGTGCTTTTTTACTCCCTCTTATCGCTCACGCGCTGCACGCACAGACCAGTGCTTCTGTGTCATGTATTTTATTAAGCACAGTGCGCAGCATGTGCATAATGGCACCCTGACAGAACAGACGGGCTGTCAATGAGCAGGGCCGGCGCGTGCATATAGGCAAACTAGGCAGTCACCTAGGGACGGCAACACAGTCAGGGCAAAAGAACAGATATTTTTAGTTTATCGTTTGGGCATTCGTTATCACTGCTTAGTTATTCTACATCTATATTAACTTTGCTTCATAGTAATGCCGCTCCCGTGCCGCCCCCCAACTGAGCATCATCAATAGGCTACTCTACATGCAAAACATCATAATGTACATTCATAAATGTCATCAAAACGATTAAAACTATCCAGACATGAATTCCTTTTGCTGCTGGTGCTGTCTGATGAGTTTTAAAGCCAGACACGCACTTCTGAAAGGTAAGATTATAGCCTAATGTATGTGTGTGAGAGAGAAAGCGCGGGGGAGATAACAAAAGTGAAATATTATCTATTAAATAGGCTTACGTACATCCAAAACCATGTTTTGTTTTGTTTTAGCCAAGTGGAATACTAAATATTTAGCCTTTATCATATACAGTGTTTCATTTGTGTAATAAAGCAGGGTGACCGATCCGGCATCAGAGGATGGAGAGGTAAGGGATCATTCGCGCAATCACTCGGTTGACCCACTTAAGTGATTACCAGCTTGCATCAGTTGCTTTTATTGTATACATAAATACTCTAAAAATCACGGTTATTTTATAAAAAAAAAAAATAATGTTTGGGTAGTTTTTGTGAAACCCATATTCTATATGACAATCGCAGAGTTTGCGTTTGCATTGAGTGCACGCAGATATTTTGCCTTCTCTTTGGGTGAGAGCAGTTCCCAGTGCCAATGACTTTTTTTTTTTTTTTTTTGCCAAATATAGGTTTGTTTCATTTAATCTATAAAACAGTAAACAATTTTTTTTTATGCAAAGCAAACCAAGTCACGTATTTAAACGAGCCACATCAGTCTTTTTGCAACTATTAAATGTTTTATTTTTACTTCTAAAATGCTTGTTAAATTAATTGAAATATAAGAAATGTTGTATACATGTTTAAACAGTGAAATATGTTGTATTAAAAACTGTATTTGACGAAAATAAAGGCATTAAGAAAAGAAAGAAAGAAAGAAAGAAAGAATAAAAAACAATGACAAGCTAAAACAAAACAAAACCAATAGCAACTAAATAAAATAATCAAATTAATCATTTTCTAATCAATCTCATCAGCATGCTTTAATTTAGTGTAGCTGGTGGTTTGCATCAATAAGTTTAAATTAAAATGTCTTTGTTCTGTGCTCTGGAAGTGTTCTGTTAATTCTGCTAAACTTTAATTACTAAAACTAAAATTAAAACGGAAACTAACCTGTATAGGGTAGAAAACTGTTCACAAAATAAGAACAACACTAAAATTAACCAAATTATAAAAAAATAAAAACGAAACTGAAATTTATAGCGAAAATTGAAAGCAACTTTAAAATAAAAACTAATTTAAAAATGAAAAACTACAATAACCCTGACACAAACGTATTTCACTGGAGGTAGAGGATCCGCCAAATGAGATGATCGGAGTTCGGAGGTGCCGATCCGGACCAGGTTTGTTCATGTTAAGCCCTGACTACGAATAGCTGTGCACACCAGCTGTTTTGCGCTGCTCACCGAGGATTTCTCCCAAATCTACCCATGGTCACTTCAGGATTGTACACTTAATTTGCATTTGCAGCTTTACTGGTGGTTATTTATTATTTATTTTACATTACAGTAGGGGAAAAAATTAATAATCATAAAACATGCCCGTGTTTGCTTTTATTTTAATGTAGTTGTGTCAATAAAAAAATATCCAATCTTTCACATGCATCTTTAAAAAAAATTTGAGTGAAGTGGGGGTGGCACAGCATGGTTTTGCCTAGAGCCCTGTGGATATGAATGACAGAGCAGAATAAGGATTGAGCAAAGTGTGGATGCGCTGTCCTTGAAGGACGTTCAACTCCAACTGCAAAATGGTCAGTTTACTGCGAAGAAACCCACGTCAGGCAAGTCTGACTCAGGACATTCTTCTCAGGGATGTTAAATTGTTTGGTTTCATGAAAAAGAGATTTCATTTTGCAATGTCTAAGCCAACGGTTAGATAGATTAACTGTTCATATTTTGCATATAAATTTAAATGATAGATGTCTCTTTTTTCCTCTGCAAAACTTTTCCTACTGTGTTGACAGCAAAAGGTTAAACAAATTTTGTATTTTGACAAGACGAATAAAAATAACAAATATGCTATTTTTATATTTTTTTACAAACTGGCCTACTTTATTATTATTTTATTTTCTCTCTACGGCACTTATTATTATGTTGACAACAAAATGTAAAACTAATTTGATTCTGGACAAGACAAATAAAATAAATAGCCTACAATAAATTACATTTTGTGCAGACTTAATTTTTATCTCTTTCTCTTTCAGTAGAGGAAATTGAATTGTGAGATTCTGGAAACGAGATATATTTAGCGGGAACGGTCGGGACAGGAAGAAAAAAAGCCTCTTTTATTTTTCACTTTAAAAAGGTTGTTTTAATCCTCATTTGCTGTTACAACCTATCCGTTTCAACAAACACAGTTTTCAACAAGTTGCGTTTGGACAAGTGCGTTTATATCCACGGACTTTTACCCGAAAAACTATTTCTAAAGAAATAGGAATCGAAGTTTAGCACAACTCACCAGAACTAAGTATGTGGCATGTTAAGCTCGGCTTGTTGTTTCTGCAGCTTGCTCAGGTTGTTATTCTTTTAATAATTTGTTGTACAAAGAATGGGTTACAAACGATGACAAAGACTGTTCCATAATTCCTATTAAACTCAGAAGATATATATATATATATATATATATATATATAACAAGTGGCACAAAAGTTTGGAACCCTTGCATCAAAATGTGAATAATTTTAACAAAATAAGAGAATCATACAATGCATGTTGCGTACATAAAATATGTTTACATATAGACCACAAGACAAAAAAATAGCTGAAATTATTCAAATAACCCCCTGCAAAAGTTTGGGAACCCTTGGTTCTTAATACTGTGTGAGGTTACCTGGATGATCCACGACTGTTCTTTTGTTTTGTGTTGGTTGTTCATGAGTCCCTTGTTTGTTCTGAACAGTTGAACTGAGCACTGTTCTTCAGACAAATCCTCCACGTTCTGTAGATTCTGCAGTTTTCCAGCATTTTTGCATATTTGAACCCTTTCCAGCAGTGACTGTATGATTTTGAGATCCATCTTTTCACACTGAGGACAATTGAGAACTCAAACACAACTATTAAAAAAGGTTCAAACATTCACTGATGCTCCAGAAGAACACACGATGCATTAAGAGCCGGGGGTGAAAACTTTTGAACAGGATGAAGATTTCCAACTTTTTTCTTTTGTTGAAATATATATATTTTTTCCATTTATTACTGCCCTTCGGAAGCAACAGAAGATACTTGCATGTTTGACAAATTAAGTACAATTTACCTTGAGTTTTCACCCCCCGGCTCTGCATCGTGTGTTCTTCTGGAGCAGTGAATGTTTGAACCTAATAGTTCTGCAGGTTGTTATCAAAATCATACAGTCACTGCTGGAAAGGGTTCAAATATGCAAAAATGCTGGAAAACTGCAGAATCTACAGAACGTGGAGGATTTGTCTGAAGAACAGTGCTCAGTTCAACTGTTCAGAACAAACAAGGGACTCATGAACAACCAACACAAAACAAAAGAACAGTCGTGGATCATCCAGGTAACCTCACACAGTATTAAGAACCAAGGGTTCCCAAACTTTTGCAGGGGGTTATTTGAATAATTTCAGCTATTTTTTTGTCTTGTGGTCTATATGTAAACATATTTTATGTAAAATATCTTACTCAGGACAGTACTAAATAAAAAATAACATGCATTTTGTATGATCTCTCTTATTTTGTTAAAATTATTCACATTTTCACAGATTCTGCAAGGGGTTCCCAAACTTTTGCATGCCACTGTATATATATATATTATATATATATATATATATATATATAAGTTATAGAGATTAATAGTATTTTGTTATTTTTGTTAATTTAATTTGCTGTTTTAAGAATAAATAAGACGACTTTATTATTATTCATTTCCATGTTCATTTACAAGCTGCATGCGTTCTTGATCAAGTCATTCAGGGCTCTAATCATTCTTCCCACTGGTCGCAATTTTTTTTTTATATACAACATTATGCTAAAAGTTCATCAGCATGCATTGATTAATCTAGTTTATAGCTATATGGTAACGAAAGTGTTCAACATTCAACCCGTTCTTTTTCATCAGTATTATTTGTGTAAACCACAAGAAGCAGTCTTTTACTTTAGTTTGAAAACCAAATCCTCCAGTGCGCTTATTCCACTGCGTGCACCTTTGCGCTCGTGCTTATGCAGTGAGTGTAGGCTCTACCCATGAAGCGCTCCTGCTGAACGTGCCTCTCTTCATGTGATCAGTGAAATCTGACTCCTGCTACAATGTGCTGTGGCTCTGCAGCGTGCAGAAGCAGTCACTTTGGAGCAGCAGACCATGCACTTGCACAAATGCGACCATGTCAATTTTTTTACGAGGGTGGGGGGGGGGGGGTCGTGCGATTAACCGCCAAACCGCGATATTTGTTGCTGCTTCACCACGGTAAGAAAAAATCCAATACCATCACAGCCCTACTGATGGCCCCTCGAGCCACCACTCACCAGTCTACTGGAGTACCCCCGTTCACATTGATGACAGGGAGAAGTATGATGCTACCGCTACACCTGCTGTACCAACCTGGTGACCTGAATCTCGTCACCGCCTATACCACTCACCAGTACATGGAAGAGTTGCATCAGCACCTGAGAACGACTTTCGCCTTCACACAACAGCAACTCCAAAGAAGCGCGGAAGGCCGTAAAGCCTACCACGACCAAAAGGCCTCTAACCATGAGTTCAATGTCGGAGACAAAGTGTGGTACTACAGCTTCGCCCAACCAAGGCAGAACGGCCCCCATCGCCTGTCAAAGAAGTTCCTACCTCACTGGACAGAACCCCACAAGATTGTAGACAAGCTCTCACCTGTTGCCAATAGAATCAAAATCAGACAAGGGCGTAGCAAGCCAGTCCTTAGCCGACAGGAAAAGCGGGAAGATCAAACCCACTGAAACAGACTGACAATCATATGCTCTACACCACACTAACATAATTTCTGTCATTCTAGGAAAACATATAGCGACCTTGCTTAGACACAACACTTACTCTCTCCTCCGCTGCACTGCTAGGGTCAACCTCTAGTAGAGAGGAGTTACTCCACACGTGACACTCGTTTGCTGCCTCACCTCATTCGGTGTCCTTGTGTCTCTTTGTTTCTTAATTTTAAATTTTTCCTCTTTCACTATAATCTCCTTTCCCCTCTAGTCCCCTCATCAGGGAACTCCCTTAACCAATCCTTAAATCTAGGTCCCGAAAATGAGATTGACTCCCTTCAATAAAGTCGTCGTTACTCGTTGTGAGAACCGTTGTCAACCAATCGAGGCAACCCGCCAAATCATGACCGACATGTTACACGAAGTAAGTTCCTTGATCGATAACTTAACCATGGGTAGGATTCCACACGACTTGATACATCTTAGCCTTGTCCAAAACATCCTAACTTTGGCCACTGCGGGCCCCGCTAGCCCCATCCAAACCCATCTCGCCTTTTCCCTGGGTAGCGCTATTCCCTTATACGTAGACCCGGAAGCAGGTGACTTGGTCTTTTTCCTCAGTTTGCCCATTATCGACGCCAATAACATTTACTGGCTCAAAGACGTTGTGAACGTGGGATTTTGGCAAGGGAACACCTATGTCAAAATCCACACTCCTGAAGTCGGTGCGTATCACGATAACAACGAGCAGTTGTATCTGGCCTCAAACCTAAAGATGTGTACGCTCACTAAGGACATTCACTTCCTCTGCCCGAGTAAACCCTTTGTTCGCGATAATGCCGAGGGCATCTACGGCCTAGAATCCATTAGACCCGACACTAGCTTCCCCGCCGAAGCGACACCACATTCTCAAGTTGAGGTAACACAAGCCGAAATCATTGTAAACCGATGGCTGGTCAACACCCCAGCGCGAACAACTACTCTCACATACGATCAACACGACACTGCCACACGCATTATTCTGTCGAACCAAACTTTATGGATCACTGTCCCTAAGGGCTCGATCCTCCATATTGACGATTTAGCATCGTATCACCTTACCGACGACGAGTATCAGGCTGAAATCAAAATCTCACCCTTCGTCAAACAGCACTCCTTCGTCCTCGATCCAGAATTGGAAGAAAGGATCGAGGAGGAAGGAACGCAACTCATTAATTTGACTCCGGTTGATACAGCTTTAGAAGCTATTACTCACCTTCCGCCCGCTGGCGTGCCACTTATTCGGTCTTGGTCTGCCGCTGACACAGCGCTTTACATATCTACTATTGTAGGATATGTTGTGACTTTGACACTGGCCTTCCTCCTACACAAGCGAGTGAATGCCGTTCAAGAGTCTTTCAACAAATGCACGTCCGGCATCCCGTACATTTTCCAACGTGACAAAACCGACCAAGAACCCGAACCTGAGAACTCAACCACCCTGATTGAGCCACCCCACTCACAACTACTGTTTCTGTCACTTTTTCTCTTGACAAGAAGTGCATTTAATAAGTCGCAGAACGTCTTTACGATCGGATCAAACGGGAGATGTTTTAGATGTGCGCTCCACTTCACTCCAGCGGCAGCCGCAAGTCAAACGAGCGGAAAACGGTACGGTACTGATAACGTCAATTTGAATTTCTGTATATTTCTGCTGAAGGGCACAGGTAAATATGATATTTATTAAAATGGGTTTACATTTATTCATTTAGCAGACGCTTTTATACAAAGCAACTTACAATTGAGGAATACAATTGTGCCTCTCTGTGATGATACCACGAGGCGTTGCTCACTCGCAGATCTCAGACATCTGGAGGGAATGTAGATTCGTAATAGTAAGTGGAAGTAGGAGGGGGCTAAGCTTGTGGCTGTTCTATATGCAAGCATCAGTGTCTTGAACATGATGCGAGCCGTAACCAGCAGTCAGTGCAGGGAGATAAAGAGAGGTGTGATGGGCTCTTTTGGGTTCGGTGAAGACCAGTCGTGCCACTGCATTCTGAATCATCTGTAAGGGTTTGATTGTGCATGATGGAAGTCCAGCTAGAAGAGCATTGCAGTAGTCCCGTCTAGAAATGACAAGGGCTTGGACAAGTAGTTGTGCAGCATGCTGTGTAAGGAAGGGCCTGGGTTTATGTGAAGATTATTTTAAGTTCACTTAAATTAGAAGTTATTTTTTAAAGGTCTAATAAATGTTCAAATTGATATCTCTCAATTATACTGTAATAATGAATGGCTATAGTCATTAGGTAAATATTGGGGGGGGGGGAATTTTATAGAGAAATCAGTATTGGTATCAGTGATACTGGTCTTCAGTCATAAAAAAATGACATTCAACAAATATACTGTATTTTTGTTGTTTGTGCATTAATTTGAAGATTGAATGTGAAAATATTGCAATATAACAGTATATTTAAAAACTTTAATGTTAGATGGGATTAATCGTGATTAATTTCAGAAAAATTTGCAATTATTTTTATTTTTTTGTATCTATTGACAGCACTAATTGTAATTTATTATAAAATGTAATATTATTCCTGTGATGCAAAACAGGATTTTCTTCATCGTTACTCCAGTTTTCAGTGTCAAATGATCTTTTAGAAATCATTACAATTTATTTGACTCTCAAGAAACATTTCTGATCATTATCAATGTTGAAAACAATTTTGCTGCTTCATATTTTGTGTAGAAATGGGGATATACTTTATTTTTCAGGATTTTTTGATAAATATAAAGTTTAACGAACAGCATTTATTTGCATTAATCAGATATATTAATTAAATGTGCTAATGCATTTATTAAATAGAAATCATTTTAAATGTCTTCATTTAACTTTTTTATCACTTTCATGCATGATGAATAAATATTTATCTCTCTTTTTTTAATCTTAACTTTTGAGTGTTATCATTGTTTCCACAAAAATATCAAGCAGCATAACTGTTTTTAACATTGATAATAATGAGAAATGTTCCTTGAGCAGCAAATCGGCATATTAGAATGATTTCTGAAGGATTATGTGACAATGAAACTTCTCTTTGTAAACAACAACATATTTATAAACGTTTCTAATGATGAATGTTGCGTTTGCAAATGCAAATTAAAGTGGCTCAAACCAAGCGCAGCTAGCACTAAGGGAATCGAAACTAAAACCAGTACTGTAACAGCAGACATGTAGCACGTCAGACTACAGCCTATTATATAATTACATCACAACTATTGCAAATTGTATGACCGTACTAGCAATCTCAAATTCTCACCCCCATTCATAAAAAGTCACCAGGTTGAGTAATACGTTTCAGCGCTGATTCTACTCGCATTTGACGCTTTGAATCATTTTAACACTTTTATCCCCCTCTTTCTTCAACACGGAAGTAAGCCTATGGGAGCCGCTATAGGTAAATAACGAGGAGAATAACAGCGTGCAGTAAACAGTTAAACTGTTTGCAATACAAACCAGTGTGATCATAATTAAGATAATACATTAAAATAATATGATAAGATACAACAATTTTCAATATCAAGCAGCAAAACAAACTGTTTTGCATAGCTAAAAATAACTGGAGGCGATGAGACCAGAAGCTAGATCAATAGAATTTACAAATGTCAGCGCCTATTTTTATGGCAAAAAAGGTGGATAACTGTTCTGCAGATGCTTTTATGACCATGCCGTCAATTATGTTTTAGAAAACAATCTTCTCGCAGTTTATTAAGGCAATAGCTTAAGGCCATTTGCGCGATTTCAATCATCATGCAGTAATCACATGGGTCGTCCCTCAGAGGTCAGAAAATACAGAAATCCGTAAAATTGACATCCCTGACACTGGATCATTACATTTTTACTTGTATTTATCACGGTCATCTTATCAAGTGTAAAAGTAACATTACAACTAAATGAAGTCCCATGTCTCACTCACCAATATTAGTGACAGAGTATTTCCAGCGGATGACATAGGTGTCACCCTCGTGCAGTTGACCCACGCTCTCTGGCGGTATCTCAAAGTCATCAAACTCACGGATGTGCCATGCGTCCACAGCTAAGGTGGCCAGCTCAGCCTGCCGCCCATCCTCAGAAAGTACCAATCCATGACCTCTCTGCACATCCACGCCCTCCAGCACCATCTTCACAGGGCCTGGCACTCCCGCCAGCATCTCTGAGACATCATATGGCTTCAGCTCGGAGTCACAGGTGGGAAGGTGCTGATAGACTGGACTCTGGAGAAAAAAAAAGAGAAAATGCAGGTTGCCTGTGTCTTTTCAAACGAGAGAAGTGGTGTCTTATTTCAGTGTCTCAATGTCTGTTATCTTCACCTCCTCCACCACTGGTTCATCCTTGGAGGGTTTCTTCTCTGCCCAGTCTAAAAATTTCTCTTTGAACAGAGCAGTTTCATTGTGTTCTGACAGCCGACCAAACAGGGCCCAGCTCGGCCTGCCCTCACCTTTTCTGCACATAAACATAGACATAAGTATGAAAGAAAAGCAGTAGGATTCGGTTGCAGCAACAGTTCTTAAATGACTGCATTTCTGAATTGAATGTAATGAGAGAGAAAGACTTGACATGACGGAACAATACAAAGACAACACATCTTGCATGGTCCTCTCTGGTTGCACACAAAATTGTGTATGCAAAGTGACCAGTGTAGTACATTTTGTTAAATTAACTTGAACTTGAAATTAGAACTAGTAATTACAGACTTTACATGCACAATCAGTGTGTATTCGAAGATACAGAAAATTCAGAAAAAAGTGGAAGTGCAACTAGAACCATCTGTCAAGTAGTAAAGACATTTAAAAAAAAAAGAAACAAACAAACAAAAACAACACTTTAATTCAGCACTAATATGCTATACTACAGTTAAACCACTTGGGGGCAGTATTGTGGTCGCGTATATCAGTCTCTTTGTGAGGTTACATGTGTCATGGTTTTGATGGCAGCTCTTCAGTGTTCTTTTTGAGAGTTTAATCCAAAATTCTCTCAAAGCTCAAGACATCACCTACAAAATCATAATCTGCGAAGACGGGTCCTACAAGTTTGTTTTTATCACCAACAGAGAACATGAGTTATGAGCAAGAATGGTCAGTAAAGAGTTCACTCACTTAGGGGTGTCTTTATTAGCTGAGGAGGGGTCAAGAGGGTTGATCCTGCAAGTGCTGTAGTTGTACTCTCCGCTCCAGATCTGTTTGCCCAACTGAACTGCCACCTTCCTATCACTCAAAGGAACATCCTTTCCTGTCCAAACATACACCTCGCTACCGAAGTCAAACACCAGCGCCTGCCACATATACTCAGAGTTAACTTCAGTATAATGGGATTAAGCACAGTTCATCAAGAAACTCAAACATGCACACACTAAACATCCACAACAAGAGGCTCTAAATGTCACACCTCCTCAGAGTTAAGGAGAGAGACACTGGGGGTGGATGTGCAGGCCTCCACATAAGGAACCAGCTTATCTTCCACCAGCTTGTAGACACAGTTTGACTCCACTACAGCACTCTCATATAGTTCATCTTCCTCCGGCCCCCCTGCACCTAGTAAAAAACAGAAACATGTTTAAAAAAAAAAAACAGACATCTACACAAAATATCTACACAAAGGAAATTAATGGAGCAGCCTGAAATTAACTTGATTATGAGGATAAACTGAAATGTATTATGTACCATGAGTGAATCGTCTGCTGGAGTCAATGGTCTGCTTATACACAATATGCTTATATCAGTCTGTTTATGGTGAGTGAAATATTGTAAATTAAAGACTGGTGCTCCTTGTGCAGGGCATGGCAGGTTATGTGCCTGTACCTCTGTAATCAGTCTTTCCTCCCAGCAGACTCCAGAACTCTTTGGCTGAACGGTTGTCTGTGTTGATTCCCTCCTCCAGCACAGTGACCTGGGGAGCTTTACAGCCCAGATCTCTCTTTGTCTGGACATACTGAGCCACCTCTGAGCCCTGACAAACACACATAAGAAACAACATAGAATGTGAGCATAATTTGCAATTCAGCTTTATTTTTTACATCTTTACAGAGTTTTTTTATGTAGTTATGTTGTTATTGTTAATTAAAACAAGTAAACATCATGTTTGGTAAATGTAATAAGATCAAATATAAATATTAGAGATAAAAAACTAATAAAAAATACTACTTTCTACCTGGGGTTAAAACCCTGCCCACACCACTTTTGCAGTGTTTTCTCAACAGAAAGTCAATCGTGTGCTTCGTATCCATGTGCGTTGGACAGTCACAGAAACATATGGTACTAACAACCCGCAAATGTGCAAAGAATGTTAACCGGAGTTTAGGAATGTACAGTCTGAAATGTCATCTTAAGAATACCCAGGATTCATTGATAAACCTGGGTAAAATGTGAGCAGTGTGAAAAGCAAAACAAGACAGACCAGGATTTTGTTTACCACATGGTTTAGAATTACCCAGGGTTGACTATTATACGCCAAATGTAAAAAGCCCTGTAATAAATAAAGTAAAATAATTACTGAAACTGAAACTAAACCTAATTAAAATGTATAAAAAATAATAAAAATAACAAAAGCACATACATTTATTAGAACAAACTGAAATTAATAGAAAATGGAAATAAGTAGCAAATCTAGCTGCAAGCAGCGATTCGGGGCCAAGCCCCTGAAGGGGCTGTTGGGCAGTGCAGAGCGGGAAGATCAAAAATAAAAAACGGCACAAATTAAATGAACGTGGAAAACCGACCGGTTCAGAAGTATAGGTGAGAAAAGTTGCACCACACGGTAGAGGTCTGGTCTGCACCCGACCAGATTTATTGCCACGGGACCCAACCAGATTTATTGCGCCGCGGGATTAACTTCCCGAATAAAACACGATAGCGGTCGGTAACTCTGGTGTAATTTGAGCGGGCGGTCTCACAATATCCCGTTCCCGACATACATTCAGAACAGCATATTTGCGCGTTATTCTTATTTAACTGGTACAGCCTGCACTCAGGACTGTTTATGCACGCATGCTTTCTGCGTCACGCGTTTTATTTGCGGGGTTTGTGTGCAGCAAGTGCATAACGGTTCTCAGAGCGGGCTGTAGCCTACCGGTTGTGAATACACGGCCCTCAGACAGAACAGGCAGGTTGTCGATGAGTGACAGAGCAGAATAAGGATGGAGCAAAGTGTGGAAGTGCTGTCCTTGAAGAACGTTCAACTCGGGTTTGTTTATATTTTGCTTAGCAATTTTAAATGACAGATGTCGTATTTATTTATTTATATTTCTCTGCAACACTTTCACCTATTTTGTACAACCTACCTTTGTTTTTTTTGTACAACCTACTTTTTTTTTTCTCTGTGACACTTTTTTCTATTGTGTTGTAAACATTAAACAAATTGTGTGCTAACAACAAGTTTTGTGTCTTAAGACAGGTTAATTCATATAAATTAAACTCAATGTTAATAAATTCAAGACTCTTGACAAGAAGCGGGTATAAAATAACAAATACAATTTTGTGCAGACTACACTTTTATTTGTTAGCCTATCTCTTTATTTCAGTAGTGGAAATTTAAATGTGAGTTTCTGGAAACGAGATCTATATTTAGCGGGAACGGTCGGGTAGGAATTTATTCAAAGCGGACAGGTGAACAAAGAGTGACTATATAGCGGGAGTGGGATATAACCTTGCGAGAGTGGGCGGGAGCGGCTGCGGGACTGAAAAAAAAGTCCAGCGCAGACATCTACCACACGGTACTCAAACCCTCAACACGACAGGCTACGGCAGGGTTCCTCAATTAGTTTTCGCCGAGGGCCGAATTCTGCAAACAATATCAAGCTATGGGCCACTGACCTATATATATATATATATATATATATATATGTTCATGTGGCTCAGTGGTAGAGCATTGCGTTAGCAGCGCAAAGTTTGTGGGTTCAATTCCCAGGGAACACACATTCTGACAAAAAAATGTATAGCCTAAATGCACTGTAAGTCGCTTTGGATAAAAGCGTCTGCTAAATGCATAAATGTAAAATGTAAATATAGCCTATATTATTCTTATTATTATATTATTGTTGCTTTTATATTATATTATTGTTGCTAAATACATTATTATTTATTAAGTCTACAGTCTACTGTCCAGCACATTTTATTCTTTTTTATTTTACATTTTTACTTAATTCTTTCATACCTATATTTATGTATATTCTCTTGTGTTTATGTTACATATAATTGCACTGTCCATGGAGCGGACCTGACTTACATTTGACAGCTAGTTATATTCTGTATAATTGTGTATGTGAAGAATAAAAAAAAAATTGAACTTTAACTTGAACTTTTGTTAAAATACTCAAGAAGGTGGTCGCAAGATAAATATTCAGTTATTTTCCATCAGTAGTCTGTTTTATTCAAACAATTATGAACATGTTTGCATTTAGATACAGAAGAACTTTGCCTGTTGAATATTACAAATAAATGAAAAGACAAAAAATCTAGATCTCCATGTCTGCCATGCAAATCAACTGTTCCTGCTCATCTCCAGACTGGATCTCTTCTCTCTAATTTCCCTAATTGCAGATTCAATTATTATATCTGTCAGCATTAATATTTTTGGGGAGGATCAAACTGTAACACCGTGTGTCCCAACCAGACGTGACGCGACGTGATAAAAAGTATCTTTTCCATGTAATTTTTGTCCTAACCACCGGCGACAGCGACACGTGACAATAAGCAACACGGAATTCTATTTTACAAATGTTTTTTATTTTCTGAGACGTCGCGGCAGGAACAACATACCAAATATGATAGTTTAATGATTATGTGCTTTATTCAATGTTAAAAGTGTCTAATGTGAGTTACTTTGAATATTATTTTGCGTGAAGTTTATAGTGAAAGCAACAATAGATATTTTACCTCAGATCTTGAAAATAAATTAAAGCAAACTTACGTTAAAATTGTGAACTCACTGCGAACCAACATCCGTAACAAAGCTAGTATCACTCACTTTTCCGTGTCCACTTTTCTTTACTTCACACTTGCCATGTTTTTGCTGTCCCATAGTAGGCATTTCTACACTGGATGCGACAAAGCATTGCAAATCAATTGAACTTTGTTTCAGTAGCCATAAATAGAACGAGTCAGCAGTTTACTGTCGGGGATTTGTGGCGCAGCGCTGCGCCGCATCCAGCGTAGACAGCATCACTGATTATAAGAAGTTCTATTGTATTTTGTTGCGTCGCACCATGCTGCTCGCGTCCGGTGTATGCACGATGTAAGTTAGGCTAATGTCACTTTGTGATACTGCGTTTGAATTTTCATGCCACATTATTTAAAAAGCCTAAAAAAATTTCGCTCACCAGCAGGCCGCTTATTGAGGAACCCTGGGCTACAGGCTTCGGAGCCAGTGGCTTAGCAGAGTGCACTAGTAGGTAAAAAAAATGTGTAATTTTATTTTGAGGCTCGGTCCAAAGATTATCTCTGCCAAGTTTCGTAAAAATTTGACAAAATTTGAAGGAGGAGTAGCGAAAAACTGTTATTTTAAAAATGGCCGCTTCTGTAATGGTCACAGACTTAATGCAATATATTAAATGTGATCAGCATGAGGAGAGTAATCAGGTGTACTTTGTTTCATTTTTCTAGAATTAGGGGTTCAAGAGTTATTACCATTTCAATGTTGACATTTTGAACTGGTGGTAGCGCTATAGAGTTGCTCACTATTCATTGCCATCACTGTGCCAAGTGTGCCAAATTTAATAATTTTCCTATGTTCTGTTCATAGGGCTGCCATAGACTCAAAGAAGTGGACGAGAAGAAGCGTCAGTACAGATACAATAGGGCAGGGATAGGCAACTTCGGTCCTGGAGGGCCGGTGTCCTGCAAAGTTTAGCTCCAACCCTAATCAAACACACCTGAAGAAGCTAATCAATGTCTTCAAGATCCCTAGAAAGTTACAGGCAGGTGTGTTTGATTAGGGTTGGAGCTAAATTCTGCAGGACACCGAATAGGACCAAAGTTGTCTATTCCTGCAATAGGGGCTACAGCCCCTTCGGGGCTTGGCCCCTAATTACAACCAGTAGTACCTTGGCTTTTTCGATTACATTGGCAAATTCTCCACTCCAGAAGAAGCAGTGTTTGGGAGTGATGAGCAGATAGCAGTCACCACTGTTCAGAGAGCGGGCTGTGGGTTCAACCAGACGCACCTGAACATGCCTGCGCCCTGTGTGAATTAATAAAGTGTTCAAAGCAGAACTTGCACATTTAAGACATAAAAACTATATTTTGCATGACCCTTTAAAACTTTACCTTTAATGTGGATGAGCATGAGCTTGTGAAAAGGCACAGCGCTGTTGTTGGTCACCACCTCCGTAGACTTTACACTCCGAAGATTGACTTTCTTAAAGTTTTCTTTGCTGGCCAGACCTGCCAGAGCAGTATCTGCCAAATTTGAGTGCTTGGCCACTGAAGACACACAGAAGAGAGATTTAAAATAAAATAACAGTGTTCATATTTGCTACATCACCATTATAACTGCTTCTTCAATACAACGGCAGAAGACAGGAATGTGCAGCAAATTAGCAGCATTAAGAAAGCATAATCTTTCAATCCCACTGATCACAACAGTGACCATGAAAAAGATTTTCATTAATAAACCTCTAAAAACCTTACTGACTGATTTGTTAGAGCACTTCCTGCAAATATGGAAATAATAAAGGGTCTCAATTAAATATGAGCAGTTTCACGTGATTAAGGCAAATTTTCACATGACCAGAGCAGTTTATTTCCTGTTTGCACCTTGAGAAGATAGTGTCCGTCTCTCAAACGGAAGGATGCATCCTCCGGAGGTCGCATTTGTAGGCTGCATACGTCATAAAGAAATATAATTGTAGAATATTAACAGTTATATATTGATAACTAAGTATGTCTTTATAGTACACTGTGTGTACTGAGTAAATGTATGTTTTTTTTTGCACATTGTCTTCTGTACAGTCTGTAAGTATGTACTGTCTATATGTATATTGTTTTTTTTGCACTGTCTGGAGCACACTCTCAAGAATTTCACTCACCAGGGCACTTGTGCTGTGGTTTGATTTGATTTGATTTGATTTGATTTTGATTTGATCAAGGTCCAAATTTGATTTGATTTGATTTATAACAGAGTTCGTTCAGAAATTGCTAAATTAAATTCCAGGACTTCCAAGGACTTTTCAAGCACAATATTTTGGGTTTTCAAGGACTAAAATCAGAGATCTCATTTTTCAAGTTATAATAAATAAACTAATAAAACAATGGTACAAATAATGTGCAGCTTAAGCAAAGCATGCAATGACTATGGCCACTTTAACATTTAAAACGATACTATGGCAAAGTACAATTTCCTTTTATTTTATGACTACATGATTGACATGAAGAATAAAAGCTATATCATACACTTGGAAAAATATGAGCTATGTCATGCTTGTAGACGTTAGGGGTGTGACAATAAACTTAGCTCATGAGATGAGACAAAATACAGACACTTGGTTCACTAGAACGAGATAATATTTTAATACTATTTTTAAGAAATGTTCAATTGCAAAACATTTGTCTTTTATATCACAAAACAATGCAGTTGCATTTTTAAATGTTTTCTAATCTAGGGCCATAACTAACAATTATTTTGGTAATCAAGGAATCTACTGATTATTTTTGACAATTTAGTAATCTGATCATTTTAATGAATAAAAATAAACCTAAGTGAAAAACAGGCTTTAATATGACTATATTTTAACTAACGATGAGGCAATCATAATTGGTTCAAATAAAGTATCAAAACCAAGTAATTACATGGTTTTATTGAGCAAAACTGTTAAAATACATAATTTAACATAGCTATATATAATATGAACATTATATGAAGTACATTACTAAAATAAGTATATTATGTATTATAACAAATTCCTGCAGAGGACGCGGATGTTTCATTTTCAAGCGTTATTAAATTAGGTTTAAATCCAACACAAGCAAACTCAGAGCAACTGTTATTTTGAAATCGCGATGTCAACCAAATCGCATGTTTAGAAATATATTGATGAATTATCCTGTGTTGGCATAGGTTTGTAAATGATTTACATTACAAATCTACACAGATAACGCACACTGTTTTCCCAGATGAACGTTAAGCAAGCCAAACTCCAGAATACGCAGAGGAAGAGTTTGTGAATGGAGCTGCTGAGATGGAGACACCCTTCAAGCTTGTACATGACAACAGTGCAACACAAAGCACGTCAGACTTTATATGCATTCCCAAATGAACAGCAAATGCGATGAAAGACTGAACAACATAATGCAAGCACTATCAAAGGTTTTACTACAAACTGAACTTTATATTGATATTAGTGATGGGATTCATTTTGAACGAATCTTTAATGTGACTTGAGAAGAACGAGTCATCTCGGAGAGTGATTCGTTCAGTCATGCATGCGCACCATCCTATAGGTTCTGTAGTGGAATTAGTTCACCTTTTTCGAGTCTTCGGGTTCCCTTATCGAGCTTTCACAAGACATCACAGAGAAATTCTCCGTTATGGGAACTCCTTCCCTCCAACCTTTCCTGAAGTCCTATTGGCTCACACCAGTCCAAATGACTGGCCAATTGTCGCGAAGCATGCAAATAATGACGAGTTCGAGGCAGTATAATGTGGAGCCCGCGACAATTACGTCAGAATCTTTTCCTTCACTTGCTGAACAACCTAGATTATGGCTTAAACTATTACAGCTCACAGTTGAGGATCGCTCATCCGAGGGCAGGCCTGGATGGCCGCTCCTCTGCAGCGTTCAGGTGAGTATGACTTTTTCTTTAGGATGAGTCTGTCTGCCCTCGATCAGTGGTGGACATTAAGGACTCTGGTGATGAGCTTATGCCGACTATGTCCGCATTCCTCTCACCCGTCGAACCTACAGGACAGGACATCAGCCTGGCTTCTCACGTCCCCCTTCCATGGCAGTGCGGAGAGCCGAGGGCAGATACGGAAGCTAAGGTTTCTCATGTCGCCGCAGATGCCACACGGAAAAACCCACTGTCTAAGCATGCAGCCCCCCGCCTCAGCGGTCTGCCGTGTGTAGAGGACACTCTCATTCACATGATTCCAGCCCCACATCTGCGACTGTCGTGGGTAGAGGGACACTCTCATTCACATGAAACCAGCCCTACATCAGCGGCAGCCGTGGGTAGAGGGACACTCTCATTCACACGATACCAGCCCCTCATCAGTGGCTGCCGTGTCTGGAAGACACTGCTCTCTTATTCACACGATACCAGCCCCCCAACAGCGGTCTGCCGTGTGTAGAGGACACCCTCTCATTCACATGATACCAGCCCCACATCAGCAGCTGCCATGTGTAGAGGGAAACTCTCATTCAAGGTGATATGGAACCCTCGCGGTGCAAAGGAGTCACCTCATCCCCCTGCGCAGAAAAGCGTGCGAAGGTGAGGAGTCACTTGATGACCCTGCGTGGAAAAGCGCACGGAGGTGAGAGTCACCTGATGCCCCTGCAGAGAAAAGCGTGCGAAGGCGAGGAGTCACCTGACGCCCCTGTGCGGGAAAAGCGTGCAAAAGCGAAGAGTCACCTGACGCCCCTGCGTGGAAAAGCGTGCGAAGGCGAGGAGCCACCTGATGCTCCGGTGCACATCCTATAAACCTTCCAGATTTCGCTGGACTATTACGCCAGCTGTTTACGCCCCTACAAAGTGGTGTTCAACTAGGTTGTATAGCATAGTCCGTCTGTAGTGACAGCCAGGTGCAGATCTGCTCAAGGATCGGGCGCCACAAAATCGCCCCGCCTCAGAGCCGTCACTCGCCCCAGTTTAAAAGCAGCAGACCACGAGATCGAGGTCTTCTTTAATGCACAGCGCATCGCAGTGCAGGGACACCAGGCCCGAGACCGCAGCGGCCGGGGTCTGTATGTGTGGGGAAAAGTGTAAAGAGACCCGGGAAGAAACACCACGGCCAGTGGGGGAGCCCGCATGCTGTCTCAAAATTGTGTGATAGTGTATGTTTATTAAAATGCATACATTTGCGCAAAAGAGCTCTTTCCTCCTCACTCAGTCAATACAACTCCGCTCGCCCTGCCTCTGAGCGGTACGGAGCCGCTACCCACACGGGTTATAGCCGAGCAGCACTCGCCGGCGATTCCAACGACCAAGCCACTAAAGCCGCTATGTCAATTACTGAGCTCGTAGAAAACTATTACAAGAATTTCATGCTGGTTACTCTGCATAAGAGCGGGGGTATGTCCTTCAACCACCCTGTTTCAACGGCGTGGTGCAGTCTCTAACATTGACTCGAAATGCACTGATCCTAAGACAAGAACTATGCGAATTGCTCCTAAAAGGAGCGATAGAACGAGTCCTAGCAAGCAAGCTGGAGTGCAGCTTTTCCAACTGCTAATTTGTGGTGCCCAAGAGAGATGGAGGACTCTGCCCGATACTACATCTCAGGCCCATCAACAGAGCGCTCTGCAAGCGTCCGTTCGGGACGATTTTGCTGGAACAGATCCTGGCGCAGATTGGCCCCGGGGACTGGTTGCATCCGTGGACTTAAGGACGCGTACTTTCACATTCAGATAGCACCGCATCACATGCGTTTTCTGAGGTTTTCTCTCAAGGGCACGGCGTACCATTACCCTGTTCTCCTGTTGGAGCTGGCTTTGGCCCCGCTTTCTCAAAGTGCACGGACGCGGCTCTCTCCCCCCTCAGAGCGAGCGGGATGCGCGTTCTCATTATTTTGATGAATGGCGGATCTTAGCTCAGTCACGTGACACGCCAGCCAACCATATAGACAAACCGTTACTAATGGAGTTCATGAGGCTATGTGTGAATATGCGTAAGAGCATTATCGCCCCGAGTCAGTCTATAGCGTTTCTGGGAGTGTGCTTTGACTAAAATGCGCGCTCACCTCTCTCACGGGCGCTCAGCCGCAAATTTGTCTTCAACGTTCAATTTCAGACCCGGCAGTCATGCGCCCGCTGAAGATTTGGCTAAACTTCGAGTCACTTAGACTGCGTGGACTTCGGGCCGTTTGGGCATCTCGGTCTCCCGTGGCAGCATCGAAGCTCTGAGGCCGTGGCGCAAAGATACATCACGTGTCGTGGTCACGACGGAAACATCGACTCAAGTCCGGGGAGCAGTGTTCGAGGGCTTCGTGGATAGGGTCAGAACCTCAGAGTCAGTGGCACATAAACCGCTTGGAGCTAGAAGAAGTCTTCTTAGCTCTAAAGGATTTTCGGCCGCAGCTAGAACAGCAACATTTACTGATTCGCACAGACAACATGTCTGTGGTCTCGTACATAAATCACCGTTCGCTCCAGTGCTCTGTGCAAACAGGCAGCGAATCTCCTGCTATGGGCGGATTGTCACGTCCTCCCCATCAGAGCAGCGCACATCCCCGGTCTACTGAACCGCGGGGCTTACATGCTTTCGAGGAAGGGGATTCCTCAAGGAGAGTGGAGGTTGCCCCCCGAGTCGGTTCGGATGATTTGGAACCTCTACGGGAGAGCGGAGGTGGATCTGTTTGCCACGAGCGAGAAGGCGCACTGCCCGCTGTTCTTCTCCCTGTCTCACTCCCCGCTGGAAGGGGACGTGCTGACATCGCGCTGGCCAGCGGCAAGGCAGTATGTGTTTCCTCCGATCAAGATAATGCCACTGGTGTTATGCAAGATCAAGGAGGAGCGAGCTTCAGTGATACTCATCACCCCGAACCTGCCGAACCAGCCTTGGTTCCCAGACCTGACAGAACTGCTGGTGGCACCGCCCTGGCCGATCCTAATCAGGAAGGATTTGCTATCCCAGGTGGACGGCTCGGTGTGGCACCCGAACCTGGAGTTGTGGAGCCTTCATATGTGGCTGCTTCGGGGATATCAGAGGGGCTGAGCGCCCTGCATTCTCGTGTGTTTGATACGCTTCTGGAGGCACGAGCACCCTCTATGAGACATTTGTATGTTTTAAAATGGGGAGTGTTTGTGAAATGATGCAGTCAGGCTCATATCGACCTGGCTACTTGCACCCTGTCGGATGTTCTGAGTTTTCTACAGTACAGGCTGGATAGTGGATCTCTACCATCAACACTGAAAGTGTATGTGGCAGCTATTGCCTCGTTTTGTTCCCCGCAGGGAGGGCAATCGATTGGTAGGCACGCGCTGGTGGTGATTTTTCTTAAGGGAGCAAAGGGATTGCATTCCCCGCGCCCGCCTGCACTCCCGCCCTGGGGCCTAGAGGTGGTGTTCGGAGCACTTTCACAGCCACCATTCGAGCCTGTAACATCCGTTGATTTGAAGGAGCTATCTCTCAAAACCGCACTACTTCTTGCCCTCGCGTCGGCTAAGCGCATAGGGGATTTACACGCGTTTTCTATGGACAGCAGCTGTATTCGCTTCGGACCCGGTGACTGCAGCGTCACTCTCCGGCCGACACCGGGCTACGTGCCTAAATCACTATCTACCCCCTTCAGAACGCAGACTTTCACTGTCTGCCATGTTGTCCGAGTCATCTGCCTCGTGTGACGCGGACGTTCAGACTTCGGTGTGCCCCGTCAGGGCTTTAAGGATTTACATTGACCGTTCGTACAGCTTTCAGCAATCTGACCAGCTGTTCGTGTGCTTTGGGGATTGAGCGAAGGGCCGGGCCGTGTCAAAACAGAGACTTTCCCACTGGATTGTGGACGCTATCAAGGCTGCTTATACGAGCCAAGGTTTGGAATGCCCTTTGCACATTAGGGCCCATTCAACAAGGGCTATAATCAAGAGGTCAAGAGGTATGTCTATTCAGGATATATGCTTAGCAGCCGGCTGGTCTTCTCAGAATACCTTCGCCAGGTTTTACAAGCGGGACGTTCAGTCCTTAGCCTCCCCAGTGCTGTCAGTGAGTGACTGATTCATGTTTTGCTACTTCTATTCGCGGATGTTGCTGCTCGCACAGTAATTACTGAAGTAGTTTAAGTCTTTGGTTCTAATTTATTGTGATGATTTTGGCTCACATTTAACAAAACCCCACCAATTCACTATCTCAACAAATTAGAATATGGTGACATGACAATCAGCCAATCAACTCAAAACACCTGCAAAGGTTTCCTGAGCCTTCAAAATGGTCTCTCAGTTTGATCCACTAGGCTACACAATCATGGGGAAGACTGCTGATCTGACAGTTGTCCAGAAGACAATCATTGACACCCTTCGCACGGAGGGTAAGCCACAAACATTCATTGGCAAAGAAGCTGGCTGTTCACAAAGGGCTGTATCCAAGCATGTTAACAGAAAGTTGAGTGGAAGGAAAAAGTGTAAAAGAAAAAAAAGATGCACAACCAACCGAGAGAACCGCAGCCTTATGAGGATTGTCAAGCAAAATCGATTCAAGAATTTGGGTGAACTTCACAAGGAATGGACTGAGGCTGGGGTCAAGGCATCAAGAGCCACCACACACAGACGTGTCAAGGAATTTGGCTACAGTTGTCGTTAGAGGCGTCTTACCTGGGCTAAGGAGAAGAACAACTGGACTGTTGCCCAGTGGTCCAAAGTCCTCTTTTCAGATGAGAGCAAGTTTTGTATTTCATTTGGAAACCAAGGTCCTAGAGTCTGGAGGAAGGGTGGAGAAGTTCATAGCCCAAGTTGCTTGAAGTCCAGTGTTAAGTTTCCGCAGTGTGTGATGATTTGAGGTGCAATGTCATCTGCTGGTGTTGGTCCATTGTGTTTTTTGAAAATCAACACCACTGCACCCGTTTACCAAGACATTTTGGAGCACTTCATGCTTCCTTCTGCTGACCAGCTTTTTGAAGATGCTGATTTCATTTTCCAGCAGGATTTGGCGCCTGCCCACACTGTCAAAAGCACCAAAGTTGGTTAAATGACCATGGTGTTGGTGTGCTTGACTGGCCAGCAAACTCACCAGACCTGAACCACATAAAGAATCTATGGGGTATTGTCAAGAGGAAAATGAGAAACAAGAGACCAAAAAATGCAGATGAGCTGAAGGCCACTGTCAAAGAAACCTAGGCTTCCATACCACCTAAGCAGTACCACAAACTGATCACCGCCATACCATGCCGAATTGAGGCAGTAATTAAAGCAAAAGGAGCCCCTAAATGATTCGAAAAAAGGTTCGTTCATTTTGCTGAACAAGACTCAAAGGTCCGAGTCTGTAAAATGATCCGAACTTCCCATCACTAACTGATATCGCGAGACTGCTTTTCACCTCAAGGAGTAATATAATATATAATATATAATATAGCGAGATCTCCTGCTCTCCCAAAAAGCCAGGAGAAATGGTAATTATTTACACACGCAGCATTGTTAATTTAGCATGAAAATATTGTTTTTATCAAAAACAAAAATGAACACTAATTTAATATATTCTGCCTTTTAAAATTCCAAGTACTTTCAAGTACTTTTTCATAAATATGGCTGTTTACAAGGGTTTTGCAGGACTTAAATTTCAAAAAGTCAAATTCAAGTAGGCTACTTCAAGCACTTTAAGCAACTTGTACAAACGGGGGGGGGGGGGGGGGGGTTTGTGTGGTTCTGTGGCTAATTTTACACAAAAAATTTGCCTTATTAAACAAACTATTATTTAGGGATGCACGATATATCGGCCACCATATCGGCATCATTTTTCTGTTATCGGTATCGGCCCGATAAGAAAATTTGGCCGATATCTTTAAGCCAATAAATAATGCATTATTTCCTTCAGAGACACTTCAGATGTGCACTGTTTGCCATGATAGCTTTGAAATGCTTGAAATATGATTGGAATCACTTTGAAAAGGACAATACACGTATGTGCAACATGTGCAGAGCAAGTTTGTCATAAAGTCTACATAAAATTATAATAAGAACATTACTGTAAATGATGTTGTGGAATCTTTGTGCGCTGTGTTTTGTGCGTGCGTTGAGCGCATCCACAACGGAGCTACACCTCCATGACAGTTAAGTTTGCTTGTGCATTTGCAGCCTTTTGTGCAATTGTACGTAGTAATATTGTGATGATTTTATGTATATCTGCTTTATCTCATATAGAATGCATTTGTTTAGTTAATAGAGCGTCAATAGAGCGCTTGAGTTTGCCGGTGATCATCTTTAGCTCAGCACACGCAGCTCAAACAGCAGTGCACAACTAATAACTATGATTGGGACTGTCGTGTATATAACATTCTAATGAGAACATTATTATAATAAAACGTTGTGAATTCTTTGGGTTTAGTTGCCATGTTTCAGCGCGTTGTTACGGGAAGCCAAGTGCGCGTCCACGAGTTACACATCTGACTAGCGCATAACTTAGTTCAAAATAACCTGTGCTTTTCCACATTTTTGTGCATATATAAGTTGTAATATTATGTTTATGTTCTATAAATATATGATTTTCATGTAGCCTAATTAATCCGCTATAACAAGCTTCATACAGCGCACACAGCTCAAACAGCTGCTATTTAAAAAAGTGGTAGCCTATTAATTTGTTACTTTTTCAAAATCACTGAAGATTGATTGGTTAATAATAACCACCACTTTTTTTCCTCTTATTATTTTCCTCAACAATATGGTTTAGTAAATAATATAATTTCATTATTGTCCATGCAGATGGCTCTTCCGTCTTATTCATCCATGGCACATGCATTTTGATTCTTTACACATGTAATGATGTCCAATGACTTGTTTGCATTTTATTTTATTTGTGATACTTTTTTATGGTAATTTTTTTTTTTTTTTAATGTTTAAACTTACACTGTTCAAACAAGGCTGCTTATGTTGACGTGGCTTTTAATGATGAGACCTTTTTTTATCAGGCTCTCTTTTTAAAGGCTCTCTAAATCCACATTATATAAAAATGTGGATATAGACTTATCGGCCAACATATCGGTTTTCAAATATAAAGAATTATCGTTTATCGTATCGGTCAAAATTTCCATATCGGTGCATCCCTACTATTATTTATTCGTTTTTTTTTCTTCTGGGGCCTGAAACAGAGGGATTTTGGTGAATACTGACAGTTAAACAATATTTTGCTGAATGTGTTTTTGTGCTGGCACCTTGGCTGCTTTAGGTCTGTCATGGATAATTAAATATGACAATAAAATCACCATTAGATGGCAGCAAGTCTATGTTTTAATAAACGACTTACTGAACCATTCAAATCAAACGATTCATTCAAAACAGCTGATTCAATAGAAACGAAACAAATGAGACCATCTGAATGGACCACTGAATCACTGGCTCACTCGATTCATTCAAACACCGATTAATTCACGGAATGCAACTATGCTATGCATTGTTGTATAAAACTAATAGTACATTTGTGCTTGCGGCCTCACGCACATGTGCTGATATACAGAAAAGTACATTGCTTGTGCAATGAATATAAAAACGTAAAAACTCAGACATGGTTATATTTTGTTTCGTTGCTGGAATTATAAGGGCATTCTAACGGGCTTCATCGCGCAGTGAATGCTTTTGGACTCAAAACGTGTTTTTGTGGATAATGTCAGCTCTCCTATGGTCTCTCAGTCCCTCACAGTCACACATACATTATGTCAGGAGAATGTCTTTAAATTCTAACCAAAGAAAAAGAGTACCTTCTGTTGTCTTCTTTTTAAAGAACTTCAAAAGTTGCGCTTGAACCATTTTGCGCAAAAAATGACAACATTTCTTCTGCTTGTGTGCAGCTTGTTACAGTACCGAGTTCTGATTGGTCAATTGCCGATATTTAGTTCGTAAATGATCATAAGTAGATAATTTTAACATTTCATGTGCATGATAAGTTTTACTTAATACACACCATTAATAATCCAAAGGGGATGGTAAGGGTGGTTTTACAGAGGGGATGCATTTTGTAATTTTTCTCGACCAGGGAGATGCCATCCCCCCGCCAGTGTTGGGGAGTAACTAGTTACATGTAACGGAATTACGTAATTTAATTACAAAATAATAGTAATTGTAATTAGTTAAAATTACTAAGAAAAGATGTGTAATTAAATTACAGTTACTTATGAAAATGTTAAGGATTACAAAGAGGGTTACATCTGATTTTTTCACACACACTCCCACATACAGATTTAACTGATTTCTTTCATAAATTGCAGTGACTGCTCCAAAAAAATGTAAGCGCCAATGTTTCAGAAATTTATATCATGGTTTTCCGATAAGTCTTATATTTCCTATATGGGTTTATGTATATGCTTTTTTTAAGATTAACTGTTTTTTCTAAGGCATCATTAGATTCCAGTGTTTCATGTCATAGCTATGCAAAGATTTGATTTTAAAATCAATATCATTGCTATTAAACAATTTCTTGTTATGATTTTAAATCTGTATTTAACCTCATAATGATTTTAAAGTAAGTCTGATTTTGAGGTGGCTGTGCTTCAAAGGGGACATCGGATGCCCATTTTCCACAAGTTGGCGTGATTCTTTAGGGTAATCTTGAAATGGTCTCGGTGGGTGTGTAAAAGAACACAGCAACTCGTTTCAGTGCATATCTCTTTACATGCCAATGAGCTCTGCTCACCCCGCCCCTCTCTTCTGTGGAAGAGCAAAGGCGATTTGCAGATAATCATAAAAAAATATAAAGTGGGAGACTTACTTCTTCTGGAGGTGCAGCTGGATCATGAACAATGGTTGTTAATCCATCCTTTAGTTTTAACTTTTTAACTAAACTTGCCTTGAATTGGCCCTTATTCAGAAAGCAGTCTGGAGTACAATGATTTGCGCAACCAGACATAAACTAATTTAGTGAAAGTGAAGTGACGTGTGGCCAAGGATGGTGACCCATTCTCAGAATTTGTGCTCTGCATTAAACCCATCCAAAGTGCACACACACAGCAGTGAACAAATACACCGTGAACACACACCCGGAGCAGTGGGCAGCCTTCTATGCTGAGGCCCCCGGGGAGCAGTTGGGGGTTCGGTGCCTTGCTCAAGGGTCTCACCTCAGTCGTGGTATTGAGGACGGAGAGAGTGCTGGTTATTCACTACAAAATCAAAATTGCTTGATAATTGAAACTGTTTAGGCTTTTGGGGGGATCAAAAAAGGAGTGCATTTTTACCATTGTAGGGTGGTTGTGTCCACACACTGCAAAGACACACTTATATGCAAATGAAGATATTTTGCATCCAACATCTCCTTTAAAATTAAAATATAATAATCTTAATTCAAGTGATGAAGGCTTTCGAGAGTCTGACAGTAATTAATGTTAAACTCTACTGTAAGTTTAACCCTGCCTGCTTTGCATGTTTGAAAATGATTAATAGTTGAAAATGTTAGAAATTTAGAAAAGTAATCAAAAAGTAATCAAATGTAATCAGTTACTTTACTTTTATAAAGTAATTGAAAAGTTACACTACTTATTACATTTTAAGTATGGTAACTTGTAATCTGTAACCTATTACATTTCCAAAGTAACCTTCCCAACACTGCCCCCCGCATCCCACCTTAATTCGAGCCCTGATGGTCACAATAGTGACCGGTGGGATAACAGTGAACTTAGGTATACGATATAAATACAATTGCAGTTGTTAGTGAAAATTTCACTAAAATGTTGCAATGACAAAATATTGCACTAAATTAAAAATTTAAATGTTACAAAAAATGTACAATATTGATGTTGGTAGTGGTAGCACTAATATAAAAATTTGATGTTACATTTTACAAAAGAGTAACAATTTGGAAATGCATTGATGGTTGTATTTGTTTGTCTTTTATCTCAGTGTTCGTATCAATGTTGTATAAGGCTATTTATGCATAATAGTAACCCTAGAGTGTGATCAAACAGTTTAAAATAGCTGGGCTAAAAAATGTTATGACTGCAGAGATATGTTAATTCAGTACACATATTATCCCACCTGCACAATTATGACTGACCATAAAACAAAAAAATTCACACACTTTTCCAAAAAACAACCAAAAAACAATAATTATTGATTATTTCAAAGGGTTACTAATGACACATTATTTTGATATTTTCATGTCTGAAAAAAAAATTACATTCCATAAATTCACCACAAAATGTAAATAACAAACTTACTCCGCTCCATTTGTATCCTTTTGGTTTCCACAGAGGCCACGTTGAGTCTCTGCTCAGTGTAAGCCTGTCTGAGGTCATCTCGTGCGGCTAAGGCACGGAGAGGGTTTCTCGAGCTCTTGGTTTTCCTGCAGGGCCGCACTGAGCGCTTGTGCTCCTCAACTGCTGATGTTAGTCTGCAGTTAATAAACAACACATTCATGAGAGCAAGAACTAAGGCTTTGTTTACACGACAACAATGTAGTCAAAAACTGAAGAGTTTTTCCCTTGCGTTTTAAAAATGTTTCACGTATACACTACAACGTTTACAAAAAGATTAGAGTTTACACATATCCACAAAAACGGCCAATAACAACGTATTACATATGCCAGGCCAGTAGTTGGCACTGTCACCTTTTTAGTAAACAGTACCTTCTTCTTTTTCTTCTTCTGTGGAAGTAAAAATAGGCTTGTTTGAGATGCGCATCGCCTGAAATGAAGGTGAGGGGAGGAGTGAAATAAGTCAAGACAGACAGATCTGACCTCTTGAAGTGGAACAGAAACCTATGAGATCAAAGGCAGATATCGCGTTATTCTCACTTATGTGCTTTACTGCTGATAAACATGATATAATTTCAGTTCCGTTGCTTTTATATGAATACAAATATGACGAACAAGACACTCAAAGTGCTTGCTATTTAATCCCATACGAAAGGCGTATTTATCATCCATTTCAACTTTAATACAAACATGTAGGCTATTTAAATTTTTATAGAAATATGACAACAATCACATATCTCACACAGAGATCGCAGTGTTGTAGTGTTTGGGAATATTAACGTAGAATTTAAATACATAATCACACATGAAATCAGATTTAAAAGAAAGATTTTAGAAGAGAACGCAACTTGAACATGAACATCAAGCTGTGTCGTCAGTCAGTCATTTCCCATCATGCTTTTGATCAGTGCAGTTGGTGGAGAGAAACTGCGCTCGACTGCACAATCTGACAGAGCCACATTGCCGGCGCGAATGTTTTTTGGCACATGTCAGCATAACATCAAAGCAAGGTGAACGTAACTCAGACACTTTTCTAACCGGCATGCATCTCGCGGTGATCGGTTCAGCGCAGATTTTTTTCATCTCAAACAAGCCTATTAGTAGATGTAGGGAAATGACGATTATATGTTGTATATGAAGTGTCTCTGCTGTTGATTGGAATATTGGTGAAGTAAATTCACACTTTGCTGAAGAAGCATTAGCAAATTCTTGAGCAGCAAAAACGGTACCATGTACTCCGCCATTGTTGTGTATGTTTGTTCGTGCATGTCTACAATTTACGAATACTATGCACGCGCATGACGTCACCGTTGTCAAAGATTCCCGTTTTGGGTGTTTACACGGAAAAGACAACGGCTACGTTTCTCTCCGCACACGTGTATTATTTGGAACGATGAAAATATATTGTCTGTAACAAATTACTTTTTTTCATTGAATGGGTGAATCAAAATATTGTTTTTGTTTCTGATTTTTTCAGTGCTCAGGGGGACCTTATTTCATTTTCGGATTTTGTGTCATTTAAACAGCCATTTAAAAAATATTGGTATAGTAAAATTCGCTAATTCACGAGATCAATACATCCTTTATTAAACTGCTTTGTCGAGTTTAATGCATCCTTACGAAGCTGTCGAAATGCTGAATTAATTAATTCACTTCTAAAACAGCACTCAATGGGAGCAGCGTCATACACAGCATCTCGTTATTTAAAGGGAAATTGTACGCGTTAATGAGTAGCAAAGGATTAAGTAGCTGCATTGGTTACTTTTATGTCACTGGTCAGGCTTTTATATGTAGTTTGGGGCAACAACGGGTTTCAAAGGTGTGACCGAATAATGAAGCAATAACTGACAATTTAAATCAATGTTTCAAGCAACAACAACAAAACAATTGAAAAAAAACAGATACAGATAAACAGTAGCCATTGATAGTATCTAAACATGTATCCAAATCCAAATGTAATACAATTAATTTGTGTGATTTATGTGTAAATTATGTGCAATGTCTTCGTTACTAGGAATGGTTACATAGGGCTATACAGGCATCTAGTGGCAACACAATGATATTACAGATAATTAATTGTGCAAAATGTTTCTTAAGTCAATTTACAAATAATGCATTCAGATTTGTGGAACTTAATCTCCAAAAAATAATGTCGTTACTATGACCACCAATTTAAATGTGACAAGAAACTGGTGTCTGAAAAGAATAATAAAAAAACTATATATAAAATTATTATTATTTTTTTGTGTGGGGGTTGGGGGGCAATAGGGATTTCGCCTAGGGCGTCAAATTGGCTAGAAATGCCCTGGCTGCACGGTAATCGCTTAGGAAGACTGTCTCTAAAGTGTGTTTTTGGTTGTGAGGGAAAGATAACCTTGTTAAGCTTCCCGAAGAACCCAGCGTTCAGTAAACAGTGGATGCAGTTAGTTTTTCCAGGGCAGCAAATGAGTTTCTCTAGTGTGTTTGTAGACGAACGTTTTATAAACAAGGCCCAGTTCGACGCTCGATTTGCACATCGTTTGATACTGAAAGATGGAGCATTTCCAGCTATAAAAGAACCCAGTCATGATTCAGAACTACATAAGGTAAGTGAAACAGCATCAAATGTCTCTGTTTTGTTGGCGATTGACACTCAAGTGCTCGTCACTCTTTAACTCCGCCCACATCGCACCTCCAGGAGCTCGGCTTTTTTTGTGAGAGAATCGTAAAGCTGTATCTTTTATTTTATAAATATAAAACTAAATTTTTTTTGGAGATATGAAGGATGCAGTACTACTCTATAGGTACTCAAGATTAACATGAGATTGGGTGAAACTGTGTGTGTTATGTCCCCTTTTAACATCGTATAGATTTTAAAATCTTGCTAATTACTTATAAAGCCCTGAATGGTTTAGCACCTCAGTACTTGAGTGAGCTCTTATCGCACTCTAGTCCTTCACGTACGCAGCGTTCACAAAACTCTGGCAATTTGATAATACCAAAAATATCAAAATCAACTGCGGGCTGCAGATCCTTTTCCTATTTATCACCCAAACTCTGGAATAATCTACCTTACATTTTTTGGGAGGTAGACACACTCTGTCAGTTTAAATCTAGATTAAAGACTCATCTCTTTAACCTGGTTTACACATAACACACTAACACATTTCTATTACTTAAATCAGTCAAAGGATTGTTAGGCTGCATTAATTAGGTCAACCGGAACCAGGAACACTTCCCATAACACCCGATGTACTTGTTACATCGTAAGAAGAATGGCATCTAAGCTATTACTAGTCTGTTTCTTTCTTAAATTCTTTCTTTAATTGAGTGTTAAATCCTGTCATTTTACATTATTGACACAATTTTCCTATTTTGATATTGTGCAGTGCTTTGTTACAATTTGTATTGTTAAAAGCGCTATATAAATAAAGGTGACTTGACTTGACTTGACTTATTCCGAGGTCACCGTAGCCACCAGATCCAGTCTGTATCCAGATCAGATGGTCACTGCAGTCACCCGGATCCAGTCCAGATAATCAGCACCTGAGATGACCTCTACAGCCCAGAATGTCAGCGGAGACCAGGACAACTAGATGAGCCCCAGAGACAGATCCCCGGTGAAGACCTTGTCTCCTAGATGGCCATGAGGACAAGACGATGAGTCCTCTGCACAAACTGCTGGTTCGTCTGGCCAGAGGAGAACTGGACCCCCGACTGAGCCTAGATTCTCCCAAGGTTTTTCTTCTCCATTCTGTCACCGATGGAGTTTTGGTTCCTTGCCGCTGTCGCCTCTGGCTTGCTTAGTTGTGGACACTTAATTTCTAGTGATATCGTCGACTTGATTGCACAGATACTATTTAAACTGAACTGAGCTTGATGATGACATCACTGAATTCAATGATGAACTGCCTTTAACTAAAAATTGAGTGTTTACTATCGTCCTGCATTATTGACACTATTTTCCTATTTAATACTGTAAAGCTGCTTTGACACAATCTGTATTGTTAAAAGCACTATACAAATAAAAGTGACTTGAAATGACTGGATGTGTAGAGGATAGGAAGAGGGGAGAAAACCAATAAAACACAGACCTACAACACACTCATTATACAGACAAATTAATATAAAAATGTGAGCAGAGAAAGAAAGAAAAAAACTATCAACAACGGAGATAGGGGCCACTTTGATATATCTTAAAAATATAATAATAATGAATGAACTGTCAAGAAATCATCATTAGAGACTACTAACAACTATAATGAACAAATACAATATGTTTCGATAAATTGGTATTTTAAATAAATAAGCAGAGATACTGTCAGAATGAAGAAGAACATTTAAAAGTTCTAATGTGCGCAACTGCGCATAGCCTACAAGGTGCTGCTTCATGTTTGGAGCACGAGAGAATATTAAATATGTTGACATAAACTTGAAACACGCTTGCTCAGGTCCGGATATGAACTATGATCCGCACAGCAAGTATTGTTAAATTTAACGCGGAATTCCACACAGAAACTGCTCTCTCATGCGTGCTCCGCGTGTTGTTACTTATTAAATATTGTTACAGTCATGTATGTAAACCGACAGCGCGGAAGCTCATTTCGCATATATAGACATGGATTTATACTTTCGCCTGGCTCCGCTCCCCGAGCCTCCTCTGATTTGCCATGTTTTACTGGTACAAGACTTCTCGCATAATGAATGAGTTGATGACTTAATTTATTTATGTACAAACTGATTAAAACGATCTTAATCTATTGGTTTTATTTCGCATCAAACACAAGACAACTTTAAGCAAATAGTATCTAAATTAATTCTAATTCTATTTTTATACAATAAAAATAAAATGTACTTAAAATAAAAAGCCTTGGACAAACTATGATAAAAAAACACAAAAACAACAAAACTATGCATTGTTTTACGTCAAAACGTCAAAAACTTTTTGTGATGTTGGTTGAACTTTGCTTTTTGAACTGGAAGAATTAAATTGCTCCAAAAAATATTTTTTTTTATTAAAAAACGTTTCACTTAATAATAGACATAATGAGTGACATTATTGTCTTCACTGATGTGCAACCTGAACATATACGTTAATGTCTAGGGTTTCATGACCCTTTAAAGAAGACGCAGCCAAATGTATTGGATCTGACAGCAGCTGCATTGCAAATTGTAAGTAAACAATTTCATAACGCTTTCTGTCAATTTTGGTTTTATATGGATAATGTTTTCACAATACTCGCATGCAATAGCAAAGGGGGCCTTGATATGGTTACATTATAATAACATTAGCCAATGGATATTTTTCTTTAAAAAATGCATCACTTTGCTGCAGGAGACTTTTATTCACCTCCTACTTTTGGACTGTTGAAAACAAACACCCGCTTACTCCCATTGAAACGCTTGGAAGAGCAAGGAAAAATTTTCATATAACTCTGATTGGATTCGTCTGAAAGAAGAAAGTCATATACACCTAGGATACTTTGAGGGTTAAAACATGGTTTAATTTTCATTTTTGGGTGAACTATCCCTTTAAGACCAGTATCTTACTTAGGTGTGTCAGACTGGATGATGCTGAAGTCTTCTTCCTCAACCAGCAGGACACTGGAACTCAGAGCGGTGGGTGATAAGCAACTGTAGAACCGCCCAAACATCTCCTCATCATCCAGTTTCATCACCTCCTTCTCTTTTTCCTCCATCACCTCGATGGTGAAGTTCTTTGTGCCCGCAACTCCTGCATGTTAAATGAAAAAAGATGAACAGATCCCTGCATACAACTATATTATGCATTAAGCTGCAAGTTATTAATAGTAATTGAGTAATTCAATTAATAACCTTTATTGTGAAGTCTGTCCAAAAAGGACTCCAGTTTGTCCAGTCTTTTGTCTCCTTCAGCATCAGGATGTGTGGAGATTTCTGTCAGAAGGACATTTTCCAGACACGAGAGAAGGACACATTGTAGAGACAATAGCCCTAATAATATATCACATTGGCATGTGAATATTCAAACAGGGTCACAAATTATGTCATAAACTGATACCTTCTAATGGTTTGACTGGTGTGCTGTTGCTGGTGTTCTTGCTGAGAATGATGGGAACATCCTCTCTGTTAGGTGACACTAAGCCTGATGGGAAACAGAGGGGAACATTATTTTCACTGCTTGAACCACAGGGTGCACATCACAGCCTGATTTGCGATTTGCATGGACCAAAGTTTTTCGCTTGGTTTGTGCATTGAAAAGGTTCAGTTCTCGGCACAAAGCATAGTATTTGGCTGGAAACCAGGCAAATAATTTCCTCCCCACCTCTCTTAGCCATTCGTCCCGCCACAGAGAACTGGGTAGAGTCATTAGAAGCTCCTTTGCCTTTAGCTTTCCACTGTTCCTCCGTCTCCTGCAAGATCTTCATCCGTTCAGCCAAAGACGTTTTTGGTTCTATGTCTGCAGAAGACTTCTAAACACAGAAAAAGAACATGCATCTGTTAAGCTGTTCCGTTCTGAAATCCGAATTGTGCTTAAGAACTCGAAGAAGCTCAGATTGTGATTTATAAGTTTATTTCTTGCAAGAGAAAACACTTACTTATTGAGTTAATTTGACAAACACTGAGATGCATTGGAATATAAAAATATTCAGATATCTGAATATGAACAACACGTTAATGCCAGGTGTAAAGGAGGCCATTAGCACCAAAACATTTCTTAAAATCCTCCAGCTGAGCTCTCATCTGTGACAAATAAATATCCTAAAATGAATTAATGTAACACACTTTTCAAAGTCAAAAACCAAAAGCTCCACCTTTTGATAGAGGCTTCAGAGGATGCCAATAAAATACATTTTCATGGATTCCATGATTTAAAAATGTGTTTTTCAGTTCTAGCAGTAATAATTACTAATAACAATTTGTATGGTGTTTTACTGTGTTGGCTAAATGGCCTGTGGTTCACTGGCAAATGGAGAAACCTTTCTCTGCCTTCCTTATGGAGACCAAGTCATTTCACTGTAAATTTTATGGTGCTGAAATGCTATAACTAATATCTTCTCAAGGAATTTGCAGGGCTTGAAATTACTGGATCCATTAAACAGAAAAATAGCCCAAATGGTTTATTACATTTTTATTTAATTTTAATTAGTCAAGGCAAGGCAAGGCAAGTTTATTTATATAGCAAATTTCATACACAGTGGTAATTCAAAATGCTTTACATAAAAGAAAGTGAAATAATCATTCACAGCAATAAAAACAAGGAATTAAAAATAATAAAACAAGGAATTTTAAAATGATATAGAAATTGATTTAAAATGAAATTTAAAACAGTTAAATAGAAAAGGATTATACATAAAATACAATGCAGTCAATTCGGACGTAGCACAGTGCTCATTCAGCAAATGCACAGCTAAATAGATGAGTTTTGAGACTGGATTTAAATGTGGCTAATGTTTTAGCACATTTGATCTCTTCTGGAAGCTGTTTCCAGCTGCGGGCGGCATAATAGCTAAAAGCGGACTCCCCTTGTTTTGTGTGAACCCTTGGTATTTCTAACTGACTCGATCCTAATGATCTGAGTGGTCTGTTGGGTTTATATTCAGTGAGCATATCTGCAATATATTTAGGTCCTAGACCATTGAGTGACTTATAAACGAGTAAAAGTACTTTAAAATCAATCATAAATGTAACTGGAAGCCAGTGTAAGGACCTGAGGACTGTTGTGATATGCTCAGATTTTCTGGTTCTAGTCAGAATCCTGGCAGCAGCGTTCTGGATGAGCTGCAGCTGTCTAATGGTCTTCTTTGGAAGGCCGGTGAGGAGACCATTACAATAATCCACCTGCTGGTGATAAAGGCATGAACAAGTTTCTCCAAGTCTTGACTGGAAACAAAACATCTAATTCTTGCAATGTTTTTGAGATGATAGTATGCTGATTTAGTTACTGCTTTGACATGACTACTAAAACTAAGGTCTGTCTCCAGAATCACCCCAAGATTTCTGACTTGATTTTTAGTTGTTTGACCCCTAGAGTCAAGGTATGCATTCACCTTGAGAACTTCATCTTTGTTTCCAAATGCAATGACTTCAGTTTTCTCCTTGTTTAACTGAAGAAAGTTTTGGCACATCCAACTGTTAATTTCATCAATGCATTGGCAGAGGGAGTCAATGGGGCTATAATCATTTGGAGATAAGGCTAGGTAGATCTGGGTATCATCAGCATAGCTGTGATAGGCAATTTGGTTCTTCCTCATTATCTGACTTAGTGGGAGCATATACAGGCTAAACAAGAGCGGTGCAAGAATTGAGCCTTGTGGGACTCCGCATGTCATGGACGTCCACTTAGACTTATGCTCTCCTATACTCACATAATAACCTCTCCCTTCTAAGTATGACCTGAACCATTTGAGTGCCATCCCAGAAAGCCCGACCCAGTTTTCCAGTCTCTCTAGAAGTATGTTATGATCGACAGTGTCAAACGCAGCACTAAGATCTAGTAGTACCAGCACTGATATTTTGCCAGAATCAGAATTAAAGCGAATATCATTTATTATCTTAATGAGTGCTGTCTCTGTGCTGTGATGCACGCGGAAACCAGATTGAAAATTATCCAGGTATCCATTTGAGTTTAAGTAGTTGTTCAGCTGATTAAAAACTACCTTTTCAATAATATTACCTATGAAAGGAAGATTTGATATTGGTCTATAGTTGCTCAACATGGTGTTATCAAGATTGCGCTTTTTCAGAAGGGGCTTAACAACTGCAGTTTTCAGGGAGTTTGGAAAAGTCCCAGAAAGAAGTGAGGTGTTCACCACTTCTAAGAGATCTGCTTCTAAACAGTTAAGCACACTTTTGAAAAAAGATGTGGGAAGTGTGTCAAGATAGCAGGTTGACGATTTAAGATGCTGTACTATTTCTTCCAAAATTTTGCTATCAATTGTTTTAAAAACAGACATAGTCACTTCTTTTTGAGATTGCTGTCGAATCTGTGAGACCTCTGTATTACAGGAAGATGTGCCAATCTCCTTTCTGATATTACTGATCTTCTCTGAAAAGAAGGAAGCAAACTCATTGCATTTGCTGTAAGAGAGCATTTCACTGGGAATCTGACTTGGGGGGTTTGTCAGTCTCTCAACAGTAGCAAAAAGAGTGCGAGTGTTGTTTAAGTTACTGTTTATAAGGTTTGAGAAGAAGGTCTGTCTAGCTGTGGCTAGTTCCAAATTGAAAGCACGTCTTTATAGATGCTATAGTGTATTTCAAGTTTCGTCTTCCGCCACGTCCGCTCAGCTTTTCTACATTGTCTTTTCATATTCTGAACTGCTGTTGATTTTCTCCAAAATTATTTTTGTCTGCCATTCTTCTTGCTGACCTTTATCGGTGCAATATCATCAATAACATTCTTAACTTTTGAGTTAAATGAATCCAGGAGAGGATCAACAGAGTCTTCAGAAATGCTTGGTGTTAACGATATTGCCTTCATAAATAGCACACTAGTGTTCTCGTTAATGCATCTCTTTCTAACAGAGACAGATCTAGATTCAGTGGTGACAGAGATCAATATATCAAAGAAAATACAGAAGTGATCAGACAGAGCTACATCCTTAATAACAATGGATGAAATGTTTAGACCTCTACTGATGAGTAAATCTAGAGTGTGTCCACGATTGTGTGTGGGTCCATGCACATGCTGAATCAGGTCAAAAGTGTTTAAAACAGTTATAATTTCTTTTGTAGTTTTGATTTCAGCATTATCTATGTGAATATTAAAATCCCCTGCAATAGCAAAAGAGTCAAATTCTGAGGAAATCATTGATAACAGTTCTGTGAACTCTTCAACAAAGGCTGGAGAGTATTTTGGAGGCCTGTAAATTATGATAAACAGAATGCGTATGAGGGTATTTGGGTGAACTACCTTTCAGTATCTTACAATATTCAAAGGTGTGATATTCAAAAGACAAGTACTGACCAAATGACACTTGCTTGCATTGATAAACATCTTTAAACAGAGCAGCTACACCTCCACCTCTCCTAACAGTCCTGCAGACACTTATAAAATTAAAGTTAGGAGGGGCTGTTTCAGTGAGGACTGTTGCACTGCAGTTGTCTTCTAGCCATGTTTCAATTAGAAACATAAAATCCAGGTTGTTTGTGGTTATTAAATCATTGATCACAAATGATTTATTTTTTAGTGAGCGAGTGTTTAAAAATGCTAACTTGATGGAATTACATTTTGTCTCTACAGCAATCTTAGACTGATGTATTACAAGCCGCAGATTAGATGGGTCAGCCGTACGGCTTGAGAAGGCCTTAGACCTTCTATCACGTGATAAAACAGAAATAGAGAAGGCTACAGGCATACTGGGTTCCCGCTTGTTTTGTAAACATTTGTGAATGTTGCTGCTAATATAGCGGGGACCCGACACATATCACTGAGAGCTGTTATCAGTTGTTTTTGGTTCACCTACAGCAGATGGAGGAGGGTTTGGGCCCTGGCGTTGTGGCAGCGGTTGGAGAGCTCTCACAGGAGGAGGCGGGAGAGCTGAGCCTGCAGTCTTTGGTGGTTGGGGGGCCCGCCGTTTTTTTAGTTGATATCTGGGGGCTTGCAGAGAGTTTAGTCCCAGCATAAACCAATTCCTCAATTTTTTTGTGAAAAGCTTAGAAGTTGAGATGCTGGAGAGAGGGATAGTGTGTCTGGTGAGCGGGGCTCTAGCTCTGGTGTTTCCGGTGACTGTGATGTGTTGTCCTGGCTTCCCAGGCTGTTTTCCAGAAAGTCGTCCTTGGGTGCTGAGTCTTGGAGCTGTTGTAATACGTCAGAGTCTGCATGTGATGAGCTCTGTGGGCAGGGCTCAGCCGGGATGTCCATGAGCAGTGCTTGTTTTGGCTGTGTGGCGTTATCAGTGTCCTTGTGGGATTCTTCAACCACATAATGACTCGGAAGCTGATATGAAGTCCTGTGGTCACTCATATTCTGTCCAGGTGAGTGTGTGAGTGGATTGGCACACACCACTGAAGGATGACGGAGGGAGAAATAGAAATTGTCCTTTAGCACTCTTGCACCAAGTTTGTTTGGGTGGAGGCCATCCAGTTTAAACAGTTGTCTGTGGCCCCAGAAAATATTGAAGTTGTCGATGAAGTTGACTCCTTTTGTACTGCTGGTTCTTTGTAGCCACGTATTCAGCCCAAGCAACCGTGAAAACATGTTAGTTCCCCTTGCTGGGAGTGGTCCACTGATGAACGACTGAACTTCAAGTCTTTGAAGTGTTTCAAAGAGTTCACTGAAATCTTGCTTAAGCATTTCTGACTGCCCTTTCCGAATATCATTCTTACCCACATGGATGATGACTCGATTTGCAGTCTTGTACTTCATCACAATGCTCCGAAGTTCCTTGTTCACATCAGAGACGGTTGCTTGAGGAAAGCAGCAGGTAGTATCCCGGCTCTGGCAGGAAGTGTCCACGACTGAGGTGCCATTGAGCAAGGCACCGAACCCCCAACTGCTCCCCGGGCGCTGCAATGTCGGCTGCCCACTGCTCCACTTGGATGGGTTAAATGCAGAGAACACATTTCACTCCTCATTATACTCTGTATAATTGTGTATGTGACAAATAAAGCTCATCTGAGCTTAGTAGTAGTCCTGGTACTGACGTTTCTAATAATAGAGTCGCCCACTATCAGAGTCCTGGGCTCGGCTGCGCTCTGAGCTGAATGCCACTGTCTGCTCGACCTTGAGCGCCTGTTAGTAGCAATGTTAGCTGCTGGCTGATTCGATCCGAGTTTTGTCATATTTTGGGATTCCTCATCCACATTCATCAATGCTTCAAATCTGTTCTCAAGATGTATAGGGGGTTGTAGAATACCAGTGCTTACAAGTCTTGTAATAGCCGTATCTGGGGTAGAGGATGCTACAGCAGCAATACGAGATACTCGTGACAATCTGATGTCTCGAGAGCCTTTGGGTCTCGCTCCCTGTTTGTGCCATCGATTAGTCCGTCGATCAGTTTCGGCTTGTTCCTCTACACTTGGTATAAACTGTTGAGATTCACTAGATTCACAGGACTCACCGGCTGTATGCTGAGGGGGTCCGTGGTGACCATCTGCTGTATGTTCCGTCTGTTTTGGAAGTCCAGCAAGTAACTTTGTTTCAAGAACCGCAATCCTTTGTAGAAGTTTGTGGCAGTTCATGCAGCAAGTAGATTCCACTAGAGGCATTTTCTCTCGTCTGTTTGAATGTAGACAGCTGTATTTTTCTGTCTCCGGAATGTAAACTGCTGGCAGTGGGAGGCAAAGAGTCCTCTTTTTCCAAAAATGTGTTGTTTGAGCACTGTGCTGATCTGCTGAAGTTAAAATCTTAGAGAGATCTGAGAAAAGAACAAAAATAGGGAGCAAAGCGCAGAGCAATAGGCAAGAGCGTCCGAACGGTAACAAAGCCGGAAGCGAATTAGAGGGACCAGTGCCAGCATGTGGATAAATTACATGAGAGCACAGAGAGCTTTTAAACGTAGGGTTGAAGCAACTGCTCATCAACTCAAATATATTTAACTTAAATTATATTTAACTGTTTTCAAATGTCATATTTACTTAAGAGGAAAGGGGGTTCAAATCTGAATTTTTTTTCATCTTATTTTTGGTGACTCTAAAACTAGATATTTCACTTCTTTTCTATTTTTATAAAACAGTAGAGTGAAGACAGGAAATTAGGGAGAACATGGAAGATGTTGCAAGACAGATTCAAACTTGTATCACTCACACAAGAACCAAGGGTCAACGTGTCAGGGAATTTAAAGCAAAGGACTTAGAGCATAAACCAACAATTACAATTAGCTCCAAATCAGATCCTCAGAAAAAAGTGCTACAAGGTGTCAAAATGAAATCATCCATCCATTATCACCCAACAGCCACTCTCACGAATCAGACACTTCATAAATGGGCCCCACGTAGAGTTTAATAATAACAAGTAAACTGATACTGGAGTCTGTCACTCAGACTGTGACTGAGAATGGGCCCTCAGGACTGAACGGGATGGAGACTGATTTAAAAAACTGAAGGCATGAAGGCCCACACTGCTTACTGCCTCCCCACATCTGGAACATATGGTCATCACAGGTGTCCCTTTCAATGCCTGAATGTGAAAAAAATATCTTGTAAATTCCAGAATAAAATTTTCAATGCCCTGTGGATAAATAATATCTGATGTGTCCCCAGTCCTTTAACAGGAATTTGAGCATGCACACGTGTACACACTTGTGCACATACATATGTGCCAAAAGCTTTAAAGATTTTAAGCAAATCATTTAAGGGGAATTCCTGGAGTTGTAGGGAAGATGAGTTGGAATATTTCCCCATAAGCCTCAGAGGAAGACAAAATTGTTCCATGAAACTCAGGAACCAGAGCAATGTTAAATACAGTATCTCACAGAAGTGAGTACACCTCTCACATTTTTGTAAATATTTTATTATATATTTTCATGTGACAAGTTCTGACAACACTGAAGAAATGACTCTTTGCAACAATGTAAAATAGTTAGTGTACAGCTTTTATAACTTTGTATAAAAGTATTTATAACTAAATTTGCTGTCATCATACTGAAAATGAAAAAGTTTCAGCAAAGAATAAATGGATTTCCAGCACTAAAAATCGCTTGCAGTAGTTCTGTTACTTGATTAATTTAAAAATGGGCATCCCTGTACAGCTATGATCAGCCATTCGTCCATCTTGGCTGAGCTTTCAATGTTGTTACGGAAAGGGTGAAGCTGATTTGTACTAGTCACATGACCTGCGGTACGCTTGCGGCATTCTGAAAAGTTGAGATGTTTTTAGTCTCGGCCTCAGACGTCACGCCCATGGACCGTTGGCTGAACGTCTGATGCATATCGCACACAAAATTGGAAACACTCCAGGAGTTTCAAAGTCATCATCACATTGGTTAAACTATACAGTAATTCCGGGAAAAGTGTATGCCACGTTCTTTAACGTTCCGCCTGGAAACAAAAATGCTGTAATGCCAAACCCCCTCATGGAAGAATAAAATGATGATTAGCGCTTATCAGGATCAACTAACCACTGTATTTTCAAAAGTATGTGAAATACTTAAAGTATGCAGCATAGAATCTCAGCATAGCGACCAAGGATCCCAGCAAAGTTGCCAGGTCCGCTATTATATTATGAGCAACTTTGGGCTTCTTTTTTTGTAAAGTTGTGTAAAAAAATCCCAGGTCATGGGTTGTGGTTTTTTTAAAAAAATAAATATGGTTGCTTGTTAGGAAACTCTGACAAGCAACTCATTTTCTTTACATGTATGTTTGCCGTATTCTCCAATGCATTGATTGATACTCTGTCAGCTCACAGTTAAAGGCCAATTTGTATAGCAATAATATATGGAAGCATATGGGTAGCAAAATTTATTTTGAAATGTATTATGCAAAATGACAATGCAAGACAGCTGGTAAAATAAGTATTGAACACATCACCATTTTACTAGTAAATATATATCTAAAGGTGCTTGTTGATTTGAAAATTTTGCCAGATGTTGGTGACAACCCAAGTAATCTATACATGCAAAGAAAACAAAATATAAGTTCAGAAATTGAGTAATGTGTAATAAAATGGAATGACACGGGGGGAAAAGTATTGAACACATGAAAAAAGTGAGTTTCAAAAAGGCTTGGAAAGCCAAGACACCAGCTGAAATCTAGCAGTAATTAGATAGCAATCCTGCCCCAAGTCAGTGATAATTATTTATCTGGTTATTAACTGGTTCATTCCCAACACCTACCAGGATTATGAAGATGAAACAAGTGTGGACATTTCAGGAAGACAGTGATCCCAAACACAGCCAAGGAACTCTCAATTGGTTTCAGAGAAAGAAAATAAAGCTGCTAGAATGGCCCAGACAATCACCTGACTTGAATCCTATAGAAAATAAGAACTAAAGGTCAGTCCATAGAAGAGGCCCACAGAGCCTTCAAGATTTGAAGACTGTGTTGAAGAATGGGCCAAAATCACACCTGAGCAATGTATGCGACTAGTTTCTCTATACAGGAGGCATCTTAAAGGGTTACTCCAACCCAAAATGAAAATGTTGTCATTAATCACTGTTGTTACAACCATGTTGTTACAAACCCATTCAAGTTTTGTTCGTCTTCAGAACACATTTTAAGATATTTTGGATGAAAACCGGGAGTCTTGTAACTGTCCCATTGATTGTCAAGTTAATTATATTGTCAAGGCCCATACAATTATGAAAGATATTGTCAAAAATGATGTTATGTCAAAATTACATCACCGTAATTTTACGAAGTTACGAGAATACTTTTTGTATACAAAGAACACAAAAATAACGGCTTTGTTCAACAATTAGTCTCCTCTGCGTCACCGTAACGCCATTTTGGATAGTATCCGCTGGACGAAACCATGTATGCTGTTTTATGTCAGCTGCACCACACGATTACGCCATTTACGTTCAAATCAAAGCATAAATAAACGTTGAAATCGTATCAGGTGTGGTGCGACTGACACAGAACAGCATATGCTATTTGCGTCCAGTGGATACTCACGCCCCCAACCTGTCAAACATTATATCAAGGCGGGGCTTGGCAACAAGACGTATAATAGGTTAATATTCCCCATTAACCAAACACTTTTTATCTGCCTCAACATCTCTCACTGTTTTACACTCTGACTGATGCACATAAGCAAACAGACTCTTCTACACTTATTTACTTGTCACCTTACACCGTGGCTACACCGGACGCAACAATTGTCGTGTTGTATCGCATCGCATCCAGTGTAGATAGCATAGCTGTTTATAATGGGTTCAATACTGTTGTTTTTTTTGCTACTCATATGCTTCCATAATAATATGAGTGCTGTAGCATAATTCATTAAACATTCCGCCCCTCGCCTAATCCTGACTTAACCTAAACCTGAGCTGTACTCCGAAACCACTCCCTATCCACTATTTAGTGCACATTATCGGGTGTCATCCATTTTGTAGTGCTGTCAGAATTCTGAGTGGACGACATCATTCCCTACATTCGTTCACTACTTTTTACCCACAATGCAATCTGATTTCGAGTGTACAACAGATGTACACTCGCTGAAGCACTATTTCCCACAATCCAATGTGGAGAACTGACGAGCTGGAAGAGAGAGCTGGAGCGTGCGAGTTTGAATGAGAGATGCAGTTTACATCTTTCTTATTTCTGCTTTAACGTTTATTTAATATATTATTTATATAAAAAATATATATCATGTACGCAATAACTCAGTTTAATATTTTACTATTTTACTGAGGTGGCATTGTTGTTAGCTTACAAAAATTATGATCATTTGGTGGATAGTTAAAAAAAATGTCATTAGACACCTGTAGGGTTGCTTATTCATTCTGTTGTCAAATTAACCTAACTCTTACCTGAGCTCAAAACACTGCTTGGAAGAGTTTCAAGATACTAAACATACTAAATACATAAAATTATGAACGTGTTAATGTGTGTTTATTTTTGTTCTCAGTATTTTAAAAGTATTTAATGATTATGAACAAAAAAGCATTTCAAAACAAATTAATAATATACCATCGATGAAACCACAAACAAAGCTGATGCGGATGTATGTATAATTACAATATAAAGTCAATTTGAGTGGCATTGCTATTAATATTATTTTCTAAAATAAGCTACATGTAATATAAAAGCACATATGTGACAAACAGAGGTGGGTAGAGTACCCAAAAACTGCACTCAAGTAAAAGTAAAAAGTTCTTCTAGAAATATTTACTAAAGTAAAAGTAATATTCTGAATAGTTACTTGAGTAAGATTAAAAAAGTATCAGATAAAAAAACTACTCAAGTAGTTAGTTACTTTGGATCATATATACTATATATCTCTTGTCTATTTTTATTTAGATATATAGATACATTTATGTAATGTGTGCGTGTGTGTGTGTCTAATATATATATATATATATATATATATTAGGGTGTGTCACGGTACATGTATTCGTACCGAACTGTCACGGTACGGCATCTCGGTTCGGTGCATGAGGCCTTACGACGAATACAGGCAATTCACCCCCAATCCAGAAGGGGGCGCTCAGAGTAATGCAAAGCTGTTTGATAACCGCCAGCGCCAGCAGAAGAACAGTGAATGCCATGAGTTGTGCGCTTGAAAACAAAGCCCACTATACAGTGCCCATGTGCTGATTCAGAACGCGTCTCTCACATGGACTGACAAAGGCTTGTGCACTCAACTGTTTGCGAAATGGAGCTTTGTGCACGTGTATCCTACCTCTCTCATTTGGCACAAATCCAAATATTCCATAATATTTCCATATTTGCGATGTAATGTATCTGAATGCAAAACTATTATTTATTATGCAAATGATAGACTTGTACTTCAGTCACGTTCCAATGGTGACACAGAGGTGGGCGCTGATGTTTGGTTCGCTGTAATTTATTTTGATAAAGTACCACCCGTGCTATCAAGTTAGCAAAGCTGGAACTAATGTGTGTGGTGTGTGTGTGTGTGTGTATGTGAGCGCTCTGGCACGATCACTTCAACTGTTTCCGTATACCAGCAGAATCAACTTTAAACACTTAATGCCTTATTATTAATGCATCACTGTATAAAGGTCTGCTTTTATTTATGTACAATCACAATGAAAACAAAAAAGAACAAAAGCTCATAGCCCAAGTTGCTTGAAGTCAGGCCCGGAGTGGCCATCGGGAGAACCGGGAGAATTCCCGGTGGGCCGCTCTGCCCCACTCATAAATTGGGCCGTCAGACTCGCCTGCTTTTTTTGTTGTTTTTTTTTTACATACACATAATAACGTATATGTGTTTAAGTTACCGTGTGACTGATAACTAAGCTAATAACACAAGATTTGAATTTATCATTAAAATGTGACGTTTTCTGTTGTCAGAGCGCGCGCTCTCTCTCTTCCTCTGCACAAGCGCATGTCCCAGATCGTTGCCATAGAGACAAACCGAAACCATTAATGCTGTGGTGTGAGTTAGCGAGAGTGCGCTAATCGCGGGAAGAATAAGATGGATAGTAATAAAAAGATTCCTAGAGGAGCTGAAAAAGCCAGGTTAAAAAAGAAAGGCATAGGAGGATGATGCGGCCAAATGTGCCAAACTGACAAATATTTTTTCAAGAAGACACACGAGTGCACGTGAACTGGCGACTCAATGTAACCTACAGTGACTAGCAACATTTACAGTTGTGCATTTGGCAAATGCTTTTATCCAAAGTGACTTAAATTGAATTATTATTTTTCTTCTATTTATTGTCTGTAATGTAATTGATTTTAGCCTGTTGACTTATTTTAAATGTTATTGTGGTTTAATAAAGATAAGCCTGATGCTGAGGGAAGTGAGAAAAAGAAAGAGACAGGGACAGAGACATTGATCTTCAGTGAGACAACAGCAGCCAGGCAGAAGGTCCCTGACAAACATACCAAACTGACAGATATTTTTTTCAAGACAAACAAGCACACAGGAACTGGCGACTCAAGGTACAGTGACTATAGTCAAAAACTATAGAACAATGAGACAGTAATAAACAAAGTTGCAGAAACCAGTGCACTGCTTAGGCGGTTGTTGATGCTGTAAGGCTTTGCCATTTTCAGCTCTGAGTGTAAACCAAAACTTGGGAAGAATGGTAGAAGGCCTTTCTTTCTTTCTCTCTTTCTTTCGAGATGCTTACTGATTTTCCATTTAGTTATTAATTTTACATTTACGCATTTAACAGACGCTTTTATCCAAAGCAACTTACAGTGCATTCAGCATATTTATTTTCAGTATGTGTGTTCCGTGGGAATTGAACCCACAACCTTTGCGCTACTAACGCAATGCTCTAACCACTGAGCCACAGGAACATAATGACTAACATATATGAATATTAATGACTGCTTGGCAGCTTTCAATTTAGAATTTTACTTTTTTATAATGTTACAGTTGTATCTTTTGTAGCAGAATTGTTTCATATAGTTTATTTCATTTATTTTATTTATTACATTGACATGGATATAAAAAACTATTTTTTTACAACAAAAAAGTATATTTCTTACTCCATAACTTTATTTTTGTTTGAATGCAAACCATTATTTTCATAATGTAACAGTTGGACGCTTTGTTGCAGAAAACTCAGTATGTGATTTGTTATTGATATTTATGGCCATATTTACATTATTCAGATTTTTTTATTGAAACATGTCAATTAAGAAACAGATCTGTCATTTATCCAGATTCCACCACGGTGGGAGGGGGTTGGATGGGGATTGGTGGTGGGCTGGTCTTGAGCAGTACACTCCCGGGCTGAAAATGGATCCCACTCCGGCCCTGCTTGAAGTCCACTGTTAAGTTTCCAAAGTCTGTGATGATTTGCGGTGCAATGTCATCTGCTGGTGTTGGTCCGTTGTGTTTTTTGAAAACCAACGTCACTGCACCCGCTTACCAAGACATTTTGGAGCCCTTCATGCTTCCTTCTGCTGACCAGCTTTTTAAAGATGCTGATTTTATTTTCCAGCAGGATTTGGCACCTGCCCACACTGCCAAAAGCACCAAAAGTTGGTTAAATGACCATGGTGTTGGTGTGCTTGACTGGCCAGCAAACTCACCAGACCTGAACCCCATAGAGAATCTACGGGGTATTGTCAAGAGGAAAATACGAAACAAGAGACCAAAAAATGCAGATGAGCTGAAGGCCACTGTCAAAGAAACCTGGGCTTCCATACCACCTCAGCAGTGCCACAAACTGATCACATCCAGGCCACGCCGAATTGAGGCAGTAATTAAAGCAAAAGGAGCCCCTGCCAAGTATTGAGTACATATACAGTAAATTAACATACTTTCCAGAAGGCCAACAATTCACAAAAAAATGTAGTGGTCTTATGAAGTATTCTAATTTGTTGAGATAGTGAATTGGTGGGTTTTTGTTAAATGTGAGCCAAAATCATCACAATTAAAAGAACCAAAGACTTAAACTAATTCTGTCTGTGTGTGTGTGCATTGAATTTATTTAATACACAAGTTTCACAATTTGAGTTGAATTACTGAAATAAATGAACCACGACATTCTAATTTATTGAGATGCACCTGTATATATATATATATATATATATATAACATAATGTACAAATATTTAGTATCTAGATGGAAAAATGTGTAATTTACACTACTGTCTGTTCAAAATAAATGAAACGAAACCGAGCATAGTAGATTTGTTTTTTCCCTGTTGTACCGAAACCGCATCAAACCGTGACCCCCGAACCGAGGTACGTTCCAACCGTGACATATGTGTAGCATGCCACCCCTAATATATATATATATATATATATATATATATATATATATACACTATATTGCCAAAAGTATTGGTCACCCCCTTTTACTGAACAAATTTGGCTATTTTAGCAATTTCCAAGAGTACAAATCTTAATGTTTAAGCATATAATGATATTCTAGGGAACTGTGTGCTTCTAATTTTCTAGCAACAGTTTGGACAGGACCCTTTTCTATTCTAACATGACAGTGCCTCTGTGTATAAGGCAATGATCAAAGATAAATGATGATTTAGTCAGTGTGGAAGAACTTGACTGGTCTGCAGAAAGTCCTGATCCCAGCTGAACACTTCTGGTGTGACTTTAAATGCAGACCTTGAGCCAAAACCCCATCACCAAACACCAATGACTTGTACATTCATTATATGGACAAAAGTACTGGGACAATCCCTTCTTTAGAAGAAAAAAAGGCACTTCCAAACTGCAGCAACAAAGATGGAAACATAATTCATGTATTTAAAAATTGTATTTCCACCTGTTGGAACAGTTGCAACAGTTTTGAAGTGTATGAAATGAGTGTACGCATATGTACAAGTCATTGGTGTTTGACGATGAATTTTTCAACGAGAGAAAGCTGCAGCCGCGATCCGTTTCCACTGACTCCCCTACCGAACCTCACCGGACAACTGCACCTTTTTGGATGTACCCAGCAGAAAAGTCACGTTATCTTGTCAGTTGGCTAATTTGGCTTATTCGCTGTTTCTCACAATAATAATAAAAAAATAAAGCAGTGTTCTGAACATTAGATTTTGTTTGTTTTCATTTTTGTTTTGCGTTTTCATTGCCCTATGACAAAACACTAAAACATGACTGTTCATCTTTACTTTGTGAATTTGTATGTTGTCTTTCAATTGACTGATTTTACTAATTCATTTTGTAGGTCCATCTTTGTGCACACACTCAAGCTTGTCAGGAGTCCAGGCCAGGCGTCCTCCCTCTCACCGCCAGAGGGCGCCACCTCCCTTCCTCCTGGACTCATCAACTTCACTCTACACACCTGGTTACCCACTCACCACTTCACTCCACACACCTGTGCACCCACTCATCACTCTCAGCTGTTCCCAATGTCTGGACTATTTATACACCTCAGCCCCGTCCCTCTGCCTGGTTAGATTATAGTATACATTGTTCTGTACCTGCACTTTCATGTGCCTTTGTATTTCACTGTGCTTAGTCTGTGACCGATTACATTCGGTTTGTGCGCTCGGGACACCAGCACTACGTTGCCGTCTGGGGTGTCCCGTTTCTGATTATTGTTTTGTTTTTGCCTGTTGGCCTTTTATTTCATTATTAAAGATCACCTTACCTGCATTTGGACCCAGATCTCCATTCATTCCACGGGCTCCCTCGCGGTCCCGTGACAGAATCTAACCAGCACAACATGGGTCCAGCAGGAAAGCTCACCAACATCCGTCAGGGAGATGGGAGCATCGAGGAGTATGCCGGGCGCTTCTGGGAAGTCGCTCGGCGATCGGCGACAGAGAAGACCTGCCTCCTGGTCTTCTTCTGGGGGGGCCTGTCCGAGCCCTTCAAATCCAGGATGCCGTACTGGAACCCCGAGGAGTTGCTGGAGGACTACCTCAACCTGGCTCTGCATCTGAGCGGTTCAGCGTTCAGAGTGGAGTCAATGGCGGCATCGGCTCACAAAGCTCCCGAAGCGGCGGTGCCCCTTCACACAGCTCCCGAGATGGTGGCGTCCGCTCACGGATCTCCTGAGGCGGCGGTGCCCGCCCACATTCTTCGCGAAGCAGTGGATTTCGCTGATGTTTCCTCCGAGACAGCGGTGTTCGCTCACACCGCTCACGAAGCTCCCTACGCGGCGGTGCCCGCCCACATTCTTCGCGAAGCAGTGGAATCCGCAGAGGCTTCCTCCGAGACGGCGGTGTTCGCTCACACCGCTCACAAAGCTCCCTACGCGGCGGTGCCCGCCCACATTCCTCTCGAAGCAGTGGAATCCGCGGATGTTTCCTCCGAGAGAGCGGTGTTCGCTCAAACCGCTCACGAAGCTCCCTACGCGGCGGTGCCCGCCCACATTCTTCGCGAAGCAGTGGATTTCGCAGATGTTTCCTCCGAGACGGCGGTGTTCGCTCACACCGCTCACGAAGCTCCCTACGCGGCGGTGCCCGCCCACATTCTTCGCGAAGACAACTCAATACAATAAAATGTAAGTGGATTTCGCGGATGTTTCACCTCCAAAACGAATTTATGTGAAAAGTGTCCGCCCCCACAGGCAAGCTGACAGAGTCTGCTCCGGATTAATAATAATAATATTAATTAATATAAATAATAATTCGCATTAATTAAGAAATCCGTTCCGGGGAGCGGGGGGGGGGGGGGGGCCACGCAGTCCGCTCCAGAGCCCGCATGATTATTCCGTTCCGAGAGCCGAATACAATATTTTGGTTTTGCAGCCCCCGCTCGCGTTCCGGGAGCCCACACAGATCCGCTCCGTTCCGGGAGCCGATATACACATTAAAAATTAAGCAGCATCCGCTCCGTTCCAAAGAATATTAATTATGGGAGCCCACGCATTCCGCTCCGTTCCGGGAGAAAACTCCCACGCAGTCCGCTCCGTTCCGGGAGCCCACGTCTGAACATAACAAAACAAATCCAGAGCTGCTCCGTTCCAGTAGTGCAGCCCGCCCGTCCGGGAGCCCACGCAGTCTTCCGCTCCGTTCCAAAATGGGAGCTATATTTCCACGCAGTCCGAAAATATCAATATTAATTCCGTTCTAGGAACAGGGAGCCCACTGCGCAGTCCGCTTGTTGTTTTAATCCGTTCCGGGAGCCCACGCAGTCCAGAGGCCCCGCTCCGTTCCGAGAGCCCACGCAGTCCGCTCCGTTCCGCAGGGAATTTAACAAATAATTAAAATTGATTCGGAGCCCACGCAGTTGCTCAAAAAATGTTCCGGGAGCCCACTCATTGCCCAGAGAAATGTCGTTTAATAAATTAAAGCTCCGTTCCAAGAGGGAGCCCACGCAGTCCGCTCCGTTCCGGGAGCCCATTTTTAAATATACGCAGTTCCAAAAAATGCTCAAGTTTCCGGGAGCCACCTCTGGTGACGAAAATGTTTTTTTCCAGGAGCCCAACAGCAAGCTCCGTTCCGGGACACGCAGTCTGACTCCCAGACCTGAATCCGTTCCAGCCCATTTGCCCGCTCCGTTCCGGGAGCCCACGCAGCACCGCTATCGTTCGGGAGCCCACGCAGGTTAGTGGGAGCCCACGCAGTGAGCGATTTCCGGGAGCCCACGCAGTCCGCTCCGTTCCGGGAGCCCACGCATAGTTTAGCACCGCTCCCGTTCCAGCCCACGCAGTCTGAGCCTGCTCCGTTAACCAGGTGTGTTTAATTAGGGTTGAATCTAAACTCTGCACGCAGCCCGCTCCGTGGCCATCCAGGAATTGAGTTTGACACCCCACTCTAAAGCCCGCTCCGTGAAACTCCGGGAGCCCACGCAGTCTGTTTCTCAGATTTAAAAAAGCCTAATTGCTCCCGTAATCCAGAGCCGACGCAGTCCCTCCGTTCCGTTTTGATTTACCCACGCAGCCCACTCCGTTCCGGCCAGCACCGGCCAAACAACAGGCTCTAAGAGCCCTTGCCTCCTGCCCTAGACCCGCCCCGGCAAAATCCTAAGAAAACTCTGGGAAATGCCCCCCCTGGCACCGTTGGTTCCCTTAAATTTAAAGAAAAGATCCTCGTAAAGAAAAAAGTAATTCAGAAAGCCTCTTCCACTAAAACATGGGCCTGGTCCCCCCGAAATCCCTGTTAGGACTGCCCCCGCTCGAGGACTCCGGTTGGAGGCTTGGAACGTCTGGAAGCCGTTCCTTTAAGGGGGGTAGAACATGTGAAACAGGAGTCCAGGCCAGAAATGCGTCCTCCCTCTCACCAATGCATGACAGAGGGTTAATAAAACGCCACCTCCCTAGATCCTCCTGGACTCATGTTTGTCAACTTCACTCTACACACCTGGTTACCCACTCACCACTTCACTCCAGAAATGCCACACCTGAAATGCACGTAATCACTCATCACTCTCAGCTGTTTCCCAATGTCTGAAAAATGACTATTTATACACCTCAGCCCCGTCCCTCTGCCTGGTTAGATTATAGTATACATTGTTCTGTACCTGCACTTTCAGAACCATGTGCCTTTGTATTTCACTATAAAATGCTTAGTCTGACAGTGTAAATAAAAAATAAACCGATTACATTGTGTGTGTGTTTGTGCGCTCGGGACACCGAAGAGAGAGAGAGAGAGAGAGAGAGAGAGAGCACTACGTTGCCGTAAAAACTGGGGTGTCCCGTTTCTGAAAAATTACGCTTGTTTTGTTTTTGCCTGTTGGCCTTTTATAAACCCTTCATTATTAAAGATCACCTTACTTCCTGCATTTGGACAACCCAGATCTCCAAAAGACTGTTCATTCTAGCACGGGCTCAGCCCTCGCGGCCCGTGACACAAGCTTTATATGGGTAAGTTTTTGTCTTTTCCTCTCAGAGTTTTCAGATCGGTTGAATACTTAAGCTAAGATTGCTAGAAATTTTTGCTAAAGCCCTGAGAGGATTCTTAGAATTTTTGAATACGGCCCAGAAGCTAAGTTTGTGAATAAAATCACATACATGTATTAAACATGTATTAATGTATTAAATGTAAAAATATGCACCTGCATTATAACCTTTTATAATTTGTTTGTTTTGTGCAGGGCATGATTGAAGTTTGAATCAATGAGGCCATTGAAGACACCACTGTTTGGATGTATGTTCTCAAGCAACATGCTTGTTGGTGTTGTCCTTAAAGGCATTGAAGGGTTCAAAGTTCAATGTATCCATTAAAAATAACAATTTTTTTATGTCATTAATTATGCACCCTCACACAACACACACACACACACACACACAACACACACACACACACACACACACAACACCAAACCCTTAACACACACACACACACACACACACACACCTTCGTTCACACACACACACACACACACACACACACACACACACACAAACTTCAAAAAACAAATTAAGATAATTTTTATTTCCTCCATTAGGTACTTGGTGGTTCCAAAACAGAAGGAAATAATCGCCTCGATCGGCCTGGGAGTTAAAAAATATTGCCATTGTTGAAAAACCCAAATCGTGTCCCTATTAAACAGTGAACACTTGTTTCAGGGTCTTTGCACAAAAAATATTCTCGTAGCTTCATAAAACTAGAGTTGAACCCCTGGTGTCACATGGACTATGTTAACGATGTCCTTACTACATTTCTGAGTGGGAATATTTTTTTTGTTGCTCTCTATGGAGGGTCATATAATAAGACATAAAAGCAACACAATATCTTGGATTTCATCAAAAACAAAAAAAATAGCACAGAACTTAATTTATAGCATTACTCACCTGGGAGTGGAGATACAAAATGCTGACAAAGGTAAGCAGAGGATTACAGGTGCCTTAGGTGAACAACATGACAAAAGGGTGAATAATTAAAAAACAGAATTTTCATTTTTGGGTGCATGGTTAACCTTGCCAGTGAACTGTAAGGAGCTCTTGCTCTATTTAAACTTATTCGCTTTGTGCTATGTTTTAATTATTTAATAAGTGTTTTGCTATTTATTCAGAATGCACTGTTTGTTCTAACAGTTGACTTTTTTTGTTTGTGCACATTTTTTTGTTTGTGACAGTTAATATTTTTACAAATGTCTCTGCTGTTCTTAATCGACACTGACAACAGTTAACAGTTGTTCTATAAATGTCTTGCTGTTCTTAATCCACTTTGAGGATACATTATGTATTTGTGTTTGAATGTGTTGCTGATACAGCATTTAAAGTATTTTTGTTTTGATTCTTCGTGTAATCAATTAATGGCAACTGCCCAGTCCGCCATTTTTTGCAAAGTTTGACAACTCAATACAATAAAATGTAAGTACCAACTCTTGCTTTTTGCCTTTATTGTCAGTGACGGTATGCATTTTTAGATTTGATTTTGTATTCACACATTTGAACATGTATAATGTACATGTAGAATTTATGTAAAGAAAAGTGTTAACACAACTCTAGTACCAGAGACAATTAAAGTGCTTTAAAGTTGCATAATACCCTTGATTAATAATAATAATATTAATTAATATAAATAATAATCATTTTCATTAGCATTAAGAAATCAAGTTGGTACCCTTGACACAATGAAATCACTTTAACAGTACACAATACATTTGTGTAATGACAATCAGTAATGCCAAATAATACATTGAATCAACATGATTATTTTAAGTAGTCTAACATGAGCGCGGGTATACAATGAGCAGCAGGTGCGTTGCATTTGGTTTTGCAAGCAATAAGTCATTGAGAAAAAGAAAAATTATGTCAGCGACTGGCGACGGGACACGTCTCCATTCCCTTGATCATGTGGGACCGAGGGATATACGAGACGTTCCCATTAGTCGGTCACGTTCGACGTATCGGACTACCGAGTAAATCCCTCAAAGCACAGGAGCTGCCCCTTCCAGTTTTTCTGAGCCTCCTGACCCCTTTTAAAGACGGTGGGACAGGGCCAACACAGAGAGTTCTGATTCACTGCTGTTCCCCAAACCCATCAGTAAATGGATAACACTGGGAAAGCGTACCCTTTCACTGGAAAGTACGCTGCGGAAGCCACATCCTTCCCGCAATTATGGAGAATTATATATGTAGCCCTGTAGGGCTGTATACCTCTGACACGGAGAAGAGTGAAAACTCCTCACGACCGCTACCAGAGGGAACATGGTCTGATTAACACCCGTAACGAAACAATGGATCCCCGTAGGGTCACACATTGGGACCAGCCTAAATCCGTTCTCAAGGATACAACGGATTAAAAGGCCTGCGCCGGGCTCCGTCTGTTCTGCAAGGGAATGTGAACAAATGTAGCCTATAGGGATTTCTGGAGCAATAAGCATAACGCAGCAAGCCGACAAAGCCGGTACCTCTCCGTGCCTCAGACCTGAGGTGAACGGGAATACCGGCTCGACACAGGCTATAGAATTAGCGAACGTTTATTCGCCCCAGTGCAGCTCTACAAATATCTCAGCGAGGCCACGACAGTTGCAGGAGGTGCCACGCCTCTCGTAGAGTGCGCAACCTGAGCGAGCACGGCACGCTCTTGTTGTTTTTAATCCAAGGCAATCTGCACTTAGTGGGCCATCTCTGAGTGAGAAGCCTTTCCCTTCCGCTCCGTCAGACAACTCAGCGCGTGCAGCAGGCTTAGAATTTAACGAATAATTAAAATTGATTCGCGAACCGATTCACTGGACAGTTTGCTAGCCAGGGCTGGTTTGATCTAGCCTTTGAACAGGGGAGTTGCAGGCTCACTACTGGTCAAGGGAGTGGTAGAACCTTGAATAGCCAGGCCGGGTCTCAGTCACGTGGCCGTCCCCGGCCCGAACTCTGGGCATCGCTCATTGCCCAGAGAAATGCCTGCAGGTCCCCTACCCTCTTGATGGCGCGTTTAATGCAAAATTAAAGCATTTTTAGACAGAACTTGAATTGCATTAAAGGCTCATAAGGGAGCAACGAGTGCTCGAGCACCAGAGAGTCGCCCACAGTATGGAGGGGGGTCGAAGATTTAACCATCTCACCCCCCTAAGAACCTGACGACAGTTTTTACCAACCGACACTATGTGGTCGTGGCACAATAGCGGCAGCATGAACTTGAGTAAGAGTAAAAGTACCCATTTTTAAATATACCCCTCTGCAAAAAGGAAAAGACACCTATCGAACATTCGGGGGTCTTTCGGCGAGAAGAACCCACTTGAAAAATGTACTCAAGGCGTAAACGTCTGTACGGTGCACGTGCCGAAGAATGGTGTAAATCAGGGGGTAGTCACTAGTACCTCCGCGTCCCATCCAGGGACCAGACTAGTTTCCAGAGGTCTGGACCGGGTCAAAGGGTGCCCCGTCTCTGACGAAAATGTCCTTTTCAGAGGAACTTGCAACAGCGCAAGGGGTCTCGCGAGGACGCAGTGTATACGTCCGGAACCAGGTCCGTGGGGCAATAGGGCGAATAGCAAGACCCGTTCACTTCATTTCGTTCACTCTTTGCACAAGGTCTGATATAGTCCACTGGGGGAAACGCAACTGCGAAGGCCCCGGGGCCAGCTGTGCGCCAGTGCACTACCGATTTCCCCCGACAGGGATTAGAACAAGGATTGGGAGTTTCTGGCGAAGCAAACAGGTCTACCTGAGCTTCGCCGAACTCTCCCCAAATCAGTGAACTGGGGGTGGAGTCGCCACTCTCCTGAGCGATTGAGAGCTCGTCAGACACGGTTGAGCACAGGGGACATGTCAAATGGCGCGAAGCGACCTCAGCTTCTGACTCCAAAGGAGGAGATGGCGGGAGGGCATGCACGGGAGCAGACCTGCATACGGTTGTTACGCAACGGTCGCAGTATTTCCACGGAACCTGCTGCCCCAACGGCCCCTTCAGGCGGCCCAGGGCAAGGAACTGCTAGCACGAGGTAGTTTTCAATTGAGCTTGGGGGCCGTCCACACCCTAACATGATGCCCGTTTAACTGGCCCCCAGCCGTCAGGTGTGAAAACTACAGCATGCCGGGAACCTGCTTAGGGCTACTTGCCCGGAATCTAAACAAGGGGTCTGCACGGCTGAAGGTTTGTGGCCATCCAGGAATCACTGAGTGCCGCGTTGACACCCCTCGGGACTCGGCCTAAACCAGTGCTGAAACGGTCTCATATGAAGAGCCGAGCGGGGTTACTGCCGCTGGGCCCATGCCCCAGATTGTGTTTCTGATTTAAAAAAGCACTAATTTATGTAATAAAATCGCATGTCCTGCCCCTGAATGTTTTGATTTAAGGCAGATCAACAGACTGAGCTATAGTTCCTCTTGAGGCGTGCATGACTGCTCGACCGAATCCAATCACATGACATTTGTAAATTAAATCCTCTACTGGGGCGATTGTATAAATACATATTTATTAATTAATGTCAAATGGATTATACTGAAAAACCTGTGTTCGCAAACTGCTCCGAGATCTGAGCGAAAAGATGTTCAGAGTTGAGGGTGCGAACGCCCTGTTTTTGGGAACAGGGCTCCCTCCACGACTTTTTGACGCGGGGAGACAGGGCCAGCCGAGGGCAGGACCTGACTGATATGCTCAACCCTTGAACGCAAAGCCAAACGGCCTGTTATCGAGTCGACAAATTAAATGTTAAGGTTACCACAGGTATAGCTGCAAACCAATCTCGGGGACGGATGACTCGAAAATGTTTATGCGTGAGCATTTTAATTACGGTAGTCGCTTTCAAAGCTCCGATTCAATTTACTCTCATTATCCAAAATCGGTCGTAACCCACCGCTTTTTTGGGTACAATGAAGTACGGGCTGTAAAACCCTGACCTCATTTCGGCCGAGGGACCAGCTCTATCGCGTCCTTCGCCAGTAGGACTGCGATTAGTCCGCACGCAAGACATGGGCATCGACAGCTTTCACTGAAGTGAAGTGGACACCCCTGAACTTGGGGGGACGCCGGGCGAACTGAATCGCATAGCCGAGCCTGATGGTCCCAATGAGCCAGCGAGACGGACTGGGAGCGCTAACCAGGCTCGCACACACACACACAAGTGGGACACACAGGGGACACACACACACACACACAGTGGGGCACGAGGTGGACACACAGGGACACAGCTCGGGGGGCATCACTTTGGGACACATATAAAAAAAAAAGTAGCGGGGGTCTGAGTGTCTCTGCACAGGAGATACTTGGTGTTGTTTCCACGGTCGGACAGGGGGTGCGGGAAAGGAAATATATCTTGGGTGCCATCGGCTATCGGCCTGGTCCGCTGGCGAGTTAAAAAGGTGGATGAGATCGTCATATCGGATATCGTTTTGCAAAAACTCAATACTCTCGTGCATCCCTCGGACCCGGATATAAACAGTGAACTGCTCACTTGAAGTTTTCAGGGTACCGCATCTTGGGCCCGCGGCGGAATACAAATTTTACCCCCGGCCCTCCTCCGGGGGAAGTATTGATTGTAGCAGAAAATCTCCTAAGGGCAGTACCAATAAACAATCTGTGGGTGCCACAACATGTTTAGGGCCTCTTTTTGGCTTTGCCGCCCTTTTGAAGCGGGGGCCTGGATATGTACTGGCTACGGCGCCGCTTGGTGGAGGCTGTTGCTGCGACGCCGGAGCGGGGGCAGTCGCAGGGGGTCGCCCTCGGCGGACAGGCTAGGTGCTGCCAGCGGCAGAGTGGGTGCAACACCGCCGGGCAATGTGGCTATCCCTGATGCATCAGCCGAAACTGCTGGGCGAAGTTCTACCGCGTCGCCAAAAAAAGGCCACTAGCACACGGGGGAACTTAAGAAACCTGACCTTTCGGTATAGCATTCGGCCAGACACAGCCAGAGATGGCGTTCCTGGACCACCAGAGTGGAGCACTAGCCCACTGCCCGGCCGTAACTATCGCCCGAAGCGCTGAGGTCCGTCGGCAGATAGTTCATGAAAGCAGAGGATATCACCCTCGTGCAGTCTCTCAGGCCTTGCCTGAGGACCTGAAACGCCAAGGAATGGCGGAAGCGGCTTCCCCAAGGCCTGGAGCCCTGGGTAGGTCCGAAGCTTACAGGCCCGGGAAGGGAGAGACGGCTCTCCGGATGGAGTTTGGCACAGCTGAATACACGGCCCGCTCCACCGGGGGATGGGTAACCCTTAGCCGACCGCCATCAAGGGTGGTGAGGGAGGAGGCCCACTGGCGCGGTTTCGGGCAAAAAGGTGCCTTCCAGTACCATGCTCTTCATGCACCTCCGGGATAGAAACCGGGTGGGTGGCTATAATACTGTATACAAAAATATTACATAATATAATATGAGGGTATCAGGACACGGTAGGGTTTTTTCATACGAGCCCACCCTGTTGGCGGCCCGGGATTTTTAATACCCATTTTTTATGTATACAAGCATATAACTTACCTAAACCGAAGGAGGCAATGCTAACACGCGATCTCCGGAAAATAAATAAATACTCACCCTCCGATAAATAAATACATCCGGTATTAAAGCGCCGAAGTAACTCAAATTTTTGATTGGACAATTTTGAGATGGCCCACCGTGCCCCTCCGGCAGCTCTTGGCTGCGGATTGACAGTTTTTGAGAGAGGGTTCAGGGGGTCTGGTTCCCCGAAGGTAAATCAACTCACTGTGATCCTAGATCACCAGGAAAATGCCACCGCTCGCCGCAACCCTCAGAGGGGGGTTGGAAAGTCAGCGGCACTATAATGGCTCCGCCCCTTTGCAGGAGCTGGATCTCGACCCAATTCAAAGATGGTATCTCCCACAATGGGTAAACTACCTAACATAAAAATGCTGCCTAGCGTTCCTAAAACCAAGAGTTACAGTTCCTAATCCCTCGGCGAAGGTAACGACCGCATCCAGAAACCCATAAAATGTCATTTTAAAAAGACGCAAGCTCTATTTGTATGCTTTTAGGGACTGCTCTTTTAAACAGCTGAGCACGCAGGGGAACGGCCGCAGCACATTTTTCAAACAGTTTGCAGCCTAGTGCTCTCTCTCTCAGCACTCCTCAGCTGTAAAAAAGCTTTTCTGCAGGAAGAAGGGGAGACACCCGCTGCTCTGCTGTACGCCCGCACTTCTTCAAAAGAGACCGTCCTGCAGAGACTCTTTTAAACTTCTTGTAGAAAGATTTGTTCGGCTCCGAAGCGAAAAGCTGAAGATGCAAGACCTGCTGCTCATTTATACCCGCGCTGCGAGGTGAGAGCTGCTGCATAGAAATGCCATGTGATTGGCTCGTTTATTTACACCGAAGTAGATGGCCTCTTAGCGAGATTCCTATTCGTCGGAGTCCGGATCGAACGTGACCGAGATGGGAACTGTGCATCAAATCCCTGGGGTACTGGGAGATTTTCACTGGATTTAATTTATGTGTAAGGGGGCAACACATTAATCTTCATCTGCTGTGGAATCTATAATGAAACATCTAACAAAGCAAGCAAATTATTACTTTTATAGATCATGCCCAGCAATGCTCAGTGGGAGACCGAATATTAATTTCATTTTTGTTATTTTTTTTTCAGGGCCAAAATGAATGACATCTGCTCATTTTATTTTTTTCTTTAGCACAGATTTCATTATCTGCCCTTTCACAATCACATATGTTCCTTTCTGCATTCAGGCCTGCTTCTTGTCACATTACATGATTTAATAACAATGTCTCATATCATCTTCTCATGTCTTTCCAAATCAGTTTTTTTACTGGATCTCACATCTAAATTCTCTGGTCACATCACATTAGGGAGATTGTTTTTACAGGCTTTTAATTTAGCTATTACTGTCACACTTATAAAGCCACCAGCTGGCCCAATAGAAACTTCATAAGGGATAATGTACGGAACATCATCTCTAAAACCCTGACAGGGTAAGAAAGACTTTGAGGGGACTTGAAGACTCCTTAAGGGATTCATTTTTATAATAAGCACACATTGACGGCTCATTACCCATCTACTTGCCAAACAAGTATAACTGGAGAAAATATTGATTTGAGTTGAAGTGATAATGAGAGAATAAAGAGAGAGCAATGAATGCTACATGTAATATGAACCAGCACAATGCATGGTCAACAAATATTAGCAATCACACAGAAAATAATAGTGATTTTCATCTATTTTCTAAAGCTGAGGATGTGAATGAGTCAGGTTAGACCTAATCTCTCTGACAAAACATACTGATCAGCTCTTTAGCCAGACAGATGGTGAGTTGCTCAGAGTCAGCTTGAGGCCCGGACAAAATTATATTATTTACTGAAATTTGGCACAAATTTGGCATTTTCCCCCACCCAGATTAATGGAAGAAGTGTAAAATTGGAAAGACTGAATTTAAGATGTTCTTCTTGTTGAGTTGTTTTTACGTGGGAACAGTGATGTTGATAGGGATTAAAAGGCCCACACTGTAAAAAATTATTTGAGAAAACGTAATAAAATAAGGCAATTTGATGCAGTAAGACTTTTGAGTTCTCTCAACTATAGTTTCCTGTCGATACTCCACTTTGTACTGCGTCTTGTCTAAAGATGCTATGGGAAAAGCCTTTTTCCTTCTGACTGAAGCCTTATTCAATCACGCAGTGAAACTGCACGGCCATTGGTTCGTGCAGTGTGTTAAAAACGAACCAATGGCTCAGCAGCAGAGCTACACGAGCCTATGGCCTGCCAGAATGGGCGGAGCCATCTGGCTATATAAGCGGCCGTTTTTCGCCATCTAGATGACGCCTTGCACTCGACGAATCTGCCGTTTCTCATTGCAGCTCCCTGCTCGCCATTGAAAACTGCTCATGCCTTGCAGCTGCAGAACCAGCGCCACGCGTTCTGCGTGCAGGTTGCTGCAGCAGTTCCGCTCCCTGCAGCCATCTCGATCACGCATTTTCTAAAAGAAGAACATCCTGCCACACCTGCGCTCAGTTTGTGCGTCCCCCCTTCAGAGAGCACTCTGCCCCTCAGTGGGTTTCTTGTTTGCCCTCCCTGCAGATGCAGCTCTGAGAGCGAGCTCATTTTTCTCAGACTGCGAGAGCGCTCTCGGCTCAGAGCCCGATAGCTCTGAATCCCTCTGCCCTGCCGAGCCTGTGAGGAAAAAAAAGCGGGGCAGAGGATCTGACTGTGAGCGAGCATGCATGTCATTAGCAGCTTTGGACGCAGAGGCGCTGCCAAGGACGGGCTGGATGCCGATCCTCTCGAAAGTGGTAGAAGAGCTTTGTCTGGAGTGGTCTCCACTGGAAGAGCCATCTCACAGCCGTCTGGATGAGAGGTTCCTGCCGGGGCGCCGTCAGGCCCCTCGTCAGCGATCCTCGTCGTTCTTCCCTGAAGTTCCCTGTGGCTCACGCTGACGGAGATCAAGGATGCAGACAAGGTTCCCTCCCTTGATGCCTCGATTTCCACCAGCGGCCTCTTTTGACCGGCGGTCGAATGGTTTGCTGAACTCTTCACTGAGGCACAGAAGTCGTCCCAGGCCATGCGATACTTCCTGCCCAAGCGCTCCAGCTCCGTAGCTGCTTCTAGTCGCCCTAAGCCTATGCCGATTCGGCAGCTAGCGAAGCCTGCCGCCTCCGTGGCTTAGCCTGCCAAGACACAAAAGATCCCGTTCGGCCAGACGCCACCCTTTTTCTAAGCACCAGGGCCCCCGAACTAGGGTAGCGTTGAACCAAGCGCCTCCGGCATCTTCCTGATCTGCAGAATAGGAAGAGGAGTGGGCCAAGTCCCACCAAAGCCGGACCACCCCCCAAACAGCCTCTCTGGAGCCTCTTATCACCCTGTTCAGCAGCGGGTACGGAGGGAGATGTGTTTGTTGCGAATATAAGGCCCATATATGCGACCAAGCAACCATTCGCTGTTATAGTGGGAAAAATAAAACCCAAACTTTCTCAAAAAGAGAGTAAACTTCCTCTTTCGTGTCTCACGAGTGCCCTGCCCCCATGCAGCCGGCCACTCAAGTTTATCCAACCCCTCGCCACGTGGGCCGAGGCCTAGCAGGCCATCCCCGGAGTGTCAGAGTGGGTTATGGGGATAATAAAACAAAGTTATTCACTCCAATTCGCTCGAAGACCCCCACGCTTCAGAGGAGCGTATCAGAGTTCACAGCCCTAGCCCCCTGGAAAGACCCTCACTGGATGGAAAAGGGCGTGGCCATGGGAATGGTTTGCAGGAGAAAGGTTTTCACGACAGATGCCTCCAACACATGTTGGGGGGGCGCTGTGCGAAGGCCCCATCATGCAAAAGTGGAAAAAAGGCTGCTGCTAGCAGTATGTCGAGCCTGCCAGTTTTTCCTGCCAGACCTGAAGGGACACCACGTGCTAATCCGCTCGGACAGCAAGTCTGTGGTGTCCTACATAAATCACCAAGGAGGCCTCTCCTCGAAGTGCCTTTGCCTATTGGCATTATTCGAAGGTCGAGGATGCGTTGGCCCACGAATGGCCCAACCTCCTCTTTTACGTGTTCCCCCCAATCGCCCTGATTCCGCAGGTTATCAGGCGAATCAAGGAGCGGGTACACAAGGTCCTCTTGCTGGCCCCCCTGTGGAAGAATCAACCTTGGTTGTCAGAGCTGACTCAGCTGCTCATAGCAGCCCCGTGGCCCATTCCTCTGAGACGGGACCTCCTGTCTCAAGCGAACGGGACAATTTGGCACCCTCGGCCCAATCTGTGGGCCCTGCACCTTTGGCCGCTTGATGGGAGCCCGCAAGCTTCTCAGAGAGCGTGCTGAATACCATTTCTGAGGCTAGAGCACCGTTTACGAGACGCCTATACCTTTAAATGGTCTGTGTTATGCACGTGGTGCCTAGACCGTGGTGAAAACCACATTTGCTAGGTTTTATAACCTGGATGTACCGACCTTACAGGCCAGGGTCCTCTCTGCTTAATGGCACATTTTATGCATGGTAACTTTCTGACGGAGAACCCTTGACCGCACGGCGCTCAAGCTCTCTGATTGGTTACTTGTATGTTTCGGCCCAGGGTATCGAAATGCAAAAAGTTCTGGAACGATTATCCAGGCCGGGCGTGACCTCTTTGAGTTTAGCCAGCTTTAGCCTTGGAGTTATTGTTATGCTTCCCTTGAGCATCGAATGCTTGAGGAGGTATAAAATTGAGTCATTCCTCTATCAGCAAGGTGTGATTGAACTGTGTTCTCATAGCGTCTTTAGACAAGACGCAGTGCGAAGTGGGGCGCCATATTTACCTTGGCATAGTTGAATAATAAGAGTTCTGTACATGGAAATGACATACAGTGAGCCTCAAACACCATTGTTTCCTCCTCCTTATGTAAATCTCGTAAATAAAAAAGACCAATGAAAAATAGGCAAATCATAACATAATACCAACTGTGACGTAACAGTCGGGATCACTAATAGTTACGCCCCCAACTTTTGCTTATACCCGCCCATGTTCTAGGCCAGCCGCCAGCCAAACCATCAGAAGTCCTACTGATATTGTGAAGAAACAAGCAAGGACAACAGCAAAAATTGCAGATCATGGAAATAAATGTTATGTTCCAGGATGTGTAGGGAATGTGAAGTGCGGGAATGGGTTGGTGTCTGTATTCAGAAAGGCACGGAAAGCAAGTAATGCGTTCTAATAAAATAATGCAAGCCACTAAAGTAACATGGTTAGCTCCTTGTTACAGTGCATAAGATTTCACTTACCACATAAACAGAATAAGGAGAGATGACAGAGGATGATGGTGAATGATTTACAGATCCTGAGCACTACTGACAAACATCTGATCTTGCAAAATGTGTGGTAAGTACTGCTGCTCCATAGTATAAACAGAGTACGTGCGATCGCGAATCTCGAAAGCTAAAGTGAAAGTAAAAAGCGATCGTGCTTTTGAAAGCAGTTTCAGTGCCCCACATATTAATAGCGGCTCCCTGATGCCCGCATTTTATATACAGTATAATTATCCGACGATATAACTGCAAGAGACATTATTGAAATATATATTTTCCTCCCTGTATTTCCTTCTTGCTGTGTGAGCTAGTTGCACTGTGAAACAACCAACCAGAGCAGAGCTCAACGTTGAGCAGCACTGTGAAACAGCCAATCAGGGCAGAGCTCAACATTATTATTCATGTAATAATTCAAATAAGCCAATAACAGACCATTTCATTATAAGGAGAAATCCTAGGGTTGTAAATGCACTTGTACAACCGTTTCTGGAGAATTTTTGCCCTTACCAAAGCCACATACCTTCTATGTAAAATATCCGAGAACAATTTAAAATATTGTATCAATGCATTCTATGGCACCTTTAAAAAAAGCATTCACATACCAAAAAACATCATAACAATAGTCAGACTCATGCACTACATTCCAACTCTTTTGAATCCATGTGATAATACTGTGCAAGGAAAAGGATGAAATAAAATATAAGTCGAAGTACACATCTAGGCCTGCATTTACTAGTATACTATATCTAGTGTTTCATACTGGAGGGCTGCATTGGGTTTGGGCTACCTCGGGAACCATGGGACCCAACGCAAATCTCGAGCGGGCGGTTTTACCTTTGCTGCGGGCGGGAGTGGGCGGTCAGAAATTTTTGCAATGCACAAAGTTGAAAATAAATTAAAGCAGCTGTTTATTTGACAAAAGCGAAGCAAGGCAAGTCAGACATCTGGAAACAATTCTCAACTGTCACTTAAAAAAATGGGAGAGTTAAACTAAGTAAGTTGCGATAAATGTGCAAAAGTTTACAACGAACATAAATCTGGCACCTCTGCCCTGAGGCGACATACCTATTTTCTAAGTTATATGTGTTTATTTATTTAATAAATTAAACAAATGTCATATTGTGCTTTGGCTTATTTACTTAAACTGTTTGTTAACAGCTAATCATTTGGTGTGTGTGTGTATCATGCAGTATGTTTAAAAACGGAGGTTCTGCTAGTTGTGGCTTAGTTTTAACGGTTAATGTTTTATAACGCTAATAAAAAAAAAAAACGATGTTTTTGTCATGTGTGGTGTTTTGGTTTAGCATTACTTCATCTTATTTAAACACAATCATGTTTAAAGCCTGCTATTCTGGATGTTAACTTGAATGAATATTTAGTCTGATCCTAATTGTGTAAATGGCAGAAATGCAACTTTTACATTGGCATGTCAAAAAAAAAGCAGCAGCAGGTGAACATTTATGGCAAACATTCCTGTGAACATTCACAAATGGCAGCCCAAGCCCACTCGGCAGAAGTGTGCATCAAGGGAGCACAGAGGCTACAAAGATCTAGTGCTTCATAGACGGCGGAAATGTGACTCCTAAAATGACACCTAAAATGACAAATGGGACGGTCTTGTGGATTTAACCAACATGAGCATGCAGCAGCCATTGTAAGCCTGTAAGACTGAAAGTGTGCATTTTTGCTGATGTGGTAAAGTCATGATACATTGCCATTTTATTGAATTCACCACACCAGATATTTACTAATTATCTTTTTTGAGTTCTTCATAAGAAAGTAAGTCAACCACACCTTTAAAACACACTAATCCGCATTTTTGTGTGGGAATAAATGTTTGATCTGTGAATGCATGCAACTGGATATGCTGGTTACATTTTAGGAATTGGTAAAGTTGAGTGGAAATCCTCCTCATGTGCTCACACCGCCTTCTCAGCAGGACAGCTCAGCAGAGGAACTTGCTGATTCAGCTCTGGAAACTAACTCTTCCTCCCCTACCCTTCCCAGTGGATTTACCATCCCACTAGCATATCCTCACATTGGACCTCATTTACGAAACGAACGTATGACCGAAAATTGGGCGTACGGTCGTTTATACGCAAAACTTGGAATTTATCAATATGGACGTGAGCGGTGGCTACGATCAAATATCACGTCAGGTCTGAGCTTGTGTACGCAAGTTTTTGAGTTAGCCTGAACTTGTGTGCAGCATAGAGAATTTCTGAGAATTTTATAATGACAGCATGTTCATTTATATTATTTTCCTAAACCGACAAACAAAGCTTTTTTTTTCTTTCAGGGCTTTAGCTTTATATGCACAATTAACAGCATAAACAAATGACCATGAGAAATCACACATCATCGTACATATCACGCACCTGCAGCGCTTCTGTGAACATGGAGAAAAACTGAAATTATAAAAGGAATAAAATAAATAGGGCTACACTAAATATATTTATCTTAATTAACAGATTAACAAAAGAAAAGAAAAACAGTGCGACAAGTATTGGCCACTTTCGTTTTTGTGACACTCTTAATGCATTTTATTAGTTTTTTATATCTTTAGCTTTAAAAAGTTAACTGATCGGTGATCACGCAGGTGCCTCACATGCACACACACAACATTTCAGCGTTACTAACTTGACATGTCAGCCCTTAATCAAACTAAAATGCTGTCAACCAAACATAAAAGTAACACTGCTCAATTTACAAGGTCCACAGTAAAATCAGCGTACAGCGCCGAAATAAAAATTGTTGCGCATGTGAAGGGTGATATTTTACGTGGATATTGGAACAAAAGTACAAAGCCTTGTTTACATCATAGTAGATAATAGTTTAGCAACGAAATGTTACATGACAAAAATGGAAACATTTTGATGTCGAATGAGAGAGACTTGTGAGCCCAATGCCATTTAGTTTCACTTGAATATATTAATTTTAGCTTGACGTTGTAGGCTATTCTGTTTATAATGAATGTCACTATAGCCCAATTTGTGTTTTACTTCATAGTTTAATTAATATAACATTTTATAGCTACTAATTTTTTTCATTCTTGTTCTGTAATATCATTACATTTAAAGGGTTTGTTGTGGATTAAGGATAACTAAATAATCTATATAGTGTTTATAATGTTTATAAATGTTTTGTTATATTTACTGGTATTTAATATACATCTAAATTAATGCCATCATTTGCAATTATAAGGTTAAAGGTTGTTTTTAGAGTAAGATCAATTTCTCTTTCATGAGATTGCTTCCTCTTTTTGGCCGTGTTTCGTTTCTCCATGTCGTAAACTCTAGGGGCTTGGCTTCTAAACCGGGATGTTTTTAGGGGCGTGATATTCAAATGACGATTGTTTTCAGCCACCACATTTATCAATGTACGATATTTCGTACGATTGGATTGGCGGCATACGAAGGTTTCATAAATCACATGTGAAATCTTTTGTAAGTTGATTTGTGTGCTCGGATCTGCGCTCGTTTCTACGTTAGATTGATAAATGAGACCCATTGAGAGAGCTTCTTCTTCAGTATATTGTTTTATGCTGTCTCTACCCTACCGCCAACCATCACAGACAATGCATTAACCCCAAACTGCACACAACAGCAAAAGTGTTGAGGTCTGTAAATCACATGGGTGAAATCTTTTCAGCTATTTGTGTGCTCGGATCTGCGCATTTAAATGAGACCCAGAGTTGTGGGTACCTTCTTCCAGTATATTGTTTTATGCTGTCTCTACACTTATCCCGCCGCATCACTGAACAATGCACGGCCCCAAAACTGTACTGGACCAAAACATTGGGAGTTTAAAAGTTTCAGCTTGGGCCGGTCATTTTTCTTCTACCGACTGAAGCAATTTTCTGCCAAACAAATATGCTCTTAGACCTCTTACAGGCATGAGTGAACTTTCCAACTAAGCAGCTTCAGACAGGGGTGTCATTGAATATTGGTGAGTTTCAATTCTGGACTTGCTTGCCCCATTCAAAGCTGGGTAATTTTAAGAAAATTCAGGTTGCCAGAAGCAAATATGCTAGAGTATTGGTTTAGAATTGTGACAAATACACTTTCCAACTAATTCAGCTTCTTGTTTAGTATGTGTAGATTGATCAACTGTATATAGCAAACACAATTAATACTTCTGTGGGTTCATTCAAATTTGTATATGTTAATATATATAAAATGAATAAAAACAGAAGCAGTATCATATATATATAGTATATATACATATAGAAGTTGTGCATACATATATAGATAGAAAGGGAAAACAGTAAACAGTATATAGACTGATACAACTGATATGTCAGGTACATGTGTAATATGTGTGTGTGTGTGTATTATGTGTATATATATTATATATATTATATATATAATATATATATATATATATATAGATACATATATGTATATATATTATATATATATATATATATATACACACACACACACACACACACACACATATATTGTGTATATATATTTTACTGATATTCATACTTTCTACTTATATATATGAATTTCTTCAGACCAACATTCACACTTTTCTAAGCATAGCATTTTAAACAATTCAAACAAACACGAAAATTAAGAAAATAAAAATCATTCAATTATTTTAAATAAATTTGCAAACATAAAACAACAGTGTATAAATAATTCCTACCATTACATTAATAAAACATTTGTTTTTATTCTTGTAGTCACACAGTCAAATTATTAATTGATTTAAAAGCCATAATACACCAATTATAAGACTTTTAACAAAGAATTGGCATCATCCATAACATTTACATTAATACATTTGGCAGACACTTTCACCGAAAGCAACTTATATTGATTCTCAGGGAATGAATGAGCCCACACAAAAATAGCTACCACAGCTGTCAATCAAAATCATGAATAATACAGACTACTCGCACCATACCTTCCTTTAAGGGAAGAGCTCATGCCCTCATCCAGGCTGGTGTCTAGATCCTCCCCTTCTACATATTGGGAGTTGGAGGGGATTTTGTCTCCAGAATCTGGGGAAGGAGTACGAGGAATCTCACTCGAGCTGCTTTCCTCTCTCTGAAGTCTCCTGTTCTCTCTATCCTCATCATCATCTTTAACCTCTTCATCCTTGCCCATCTTTCTATCAACAACAGTAAGATCCTCGCAGGTTTTGATGACATAAGATGTCATCTGCTCCAACTCAGTGGGTTCTGTGTCCAAACTAGTTGAGTGGCTCTTCTTCAGGATGCCTTTGATGCTGCGCTGACCTGAGTCCTGTCTCTGCAGAACTGGCATGGTGGCTTTGGGCTCCTCTGTGCCCAAAGAACACTGCTTCTTTCTCACTTTCTTCTTATTCTGTGTAACCTAGAATACGCAATGCCAAAAAATACATTGAGTATGAGTTGGAGAAGTTGTTTGAGATCTTGAATGGATACAGTTTCACACCATCTTATACTAACTCTTATACATCTTATACATCTTATACTAAGGGATAGTTCACCCAAAAATGAAAATTCTGTCATTAATTTCTCACCCTCATGTTGTTCCAAACCCGCAAGACCTCCGTTCATCTTCGGAACACAAATTAAGATTTTTTTTTATGAAATCTGAGAGCTCTCAGACCCTCCATAGACAGCAAGGGTCCTTGCACAATCAAGGTCCAGAAAAGTGGCAAGGAGATCGGTAAAATAATCCATGTGACATCAGGGGTCCAACCATAATTTTACGAAGCTACGAGAATACTTTTTGTGCGTAAAAGAAAAAAGAAAAATATTTTATTCAGTCTCCTCCGCGTCACCCTAGCGCCATTTTTGACAATATCCACTGGACAGAAACTGTGTATGCTCTCTGTGTTAGCCGCATACCGGACGTGCTATTTCCGTTCAAATTAAAGCGTAAATATACATAGAAGACGTATCCGCACGGTGTGGCTGACACAGAAGAGCGTATGCAGTTTCCGTCCAGCGGATATTCTCCAAAATGGCGCTACACTGACGTAGAGGAGATGAACTGTTGAATTAATGAACTGTTGAATCAATTTTCTTTGCATACAAAAACATTGTCGTAGCTTCGTAAAATTACGGTTGAACCCCTGATGTCACATGGATTACTTTACTGATCTCCTTGCTACGTTTCTGGACCTTGATCTTGTAAGGACCCTTGCTGTCTATGGAGGGTCTGAGAGCTCTCAGATTCCATCAAAAATATCTTAATTTGTGTTCTGAAGATGAACGGAAGTCTCACTGATTGTCAAAATTTTGGGGTGAACTACCCTTTTAAGTGCAAATTGTGTGCTAATTTCTTAGATGCTTTGTTTCCTAACAACTCATTCAATTTAAAGACTCATGACTTGTGACAATGAGGATTAAACAGATTTTTTTTTTCAAATTAAACAGCATTAATGCTTCAAAATAAACAGATTTTCTAAGAATTTCAAACTAATTTCCACATGGATTTATTTTATTCACCTTTATATTTCTCACATCCTTCTCTCCTGCAGTGACAGACTGAAAGCAGGATCTATTTTCATCCTCTCTGAGACACTTTCTTTCTTCAGAACTTTTCTCATCTTCATCTGATGAGGAATGGCTGCATAGTGGAGATATGTTTTTGATAAGAATCACATTTTATAGTGAAATGTTATTTTCGATATATGATTAAATTTTTTCATTTAAAATGCTGAGTAGTTACTAACAGTGTCAAATAAACAAGTGGAAACAGCCACAGTAATGCTGTATTAGGAATTGGCCTGATTTCCTTTAAGTGTGAATATTGTGAATATTGAATTAATTGTAAAAATGTACACATATTAAGGTGAGTCATAGCAATGAACGCCGCCAAAGACTGAAAGCAAAAAAAGAGCATTAGCGAATGCCACAGATTCAACTCTCGACTCACACACATAACCAAACAGAACATATAATCTACAACATTACCTCACTCTAACTAAGAAAATACACAAATCATATTGACAATATGCAATTTTAGCCCTTATATATTTAAAATAACTGGCTGACCATGCAAAAGTAACAGTGGCAATAACTGTTCATGTTTGTAAAAAGACATTCAGATCAGTACCTGGCTAGTGTCATTTGAGTTTAAACCCCAGTTTTTACACCGGTTTTACAATTTAAAGTTTAACAATTTAAAGTAATCTGTGTGAATCCAAAACCTTTGACCCAGGACTGTCAGGCTACACCCAGAAGATAAAAGCGAACAGTTAATATCTGAAAACTGCAGCTTGCAGCAAACTGTGTGCCAGTGAACCAGAAACATCTA